>JAODAL010023657.1:0-62209 GCA_025379985.1 Phyllomedusa bahiana
ATTTCTTCTCTATCTTGCCATACTACTCTGCCCATTCTCTCTTCTCTGCGCCTGCGCCGTACCTCGCACATGCGCAGCTCTCTCTTCTCTTGCCCATACTATCCTTTCTGGCTTCATCGACCTGGCAGCATCCGCGCATGCGCGGGCGCCTATTTCCGGGTGGCCCGCGCTCCGGACAGTCGCCGACTTCTTCTCCATACTTCCGGACGCACTCGTTCAGTCTCCCATCATACTAGGTAAATTCTATCATTCTGTTTGGGCTCCATACTTGTTCTTTTACTAATGTCTTATACCCCTTATACCAGGTCTTTCACCATTGTCTTATAGTCTTCTGTTTGCCTGTTTACAGCCTTCTTATTTCAACCGCAGACCTTTCTCGCTAGTAAACTCATTGATCCAAATAATAGTAAATTTTATATTTATGAATTACTGCTTTTATTTAAATTTTATCCCACCCATCAGGTTTTAGCATCACGCAGTACAAGAATAAGTACATAATAAAACATTAATTAATAGCTTTATTCAAAAATAAATACAATTCTCAACCAAACATAAAGTAAAGTAAATGTATGTTGATCTTTTACCTTTAATCACCCATACCTTCATGTGTTTTAACATGTTTTTATTGTTAGTTATATAAAATGTATGCATAAAATATATGCAAAACAGCACCCATTCAGCCGCAGCGAGTTCTCCACGGAGGTCTCCGGGCTGTGGAAACCAATACCCAAAACGTTGATTGATGTACCGCTGCTCCAATCATATAACCGAACTCGATATCTTTTGGGACTATCGGGAGCCTGTCACTGATGACCCTGATTCACGGCTCATCTAATCATTCGGCTCCCTGGATACGTTGATTGACGTTTCAGTCAACCTATACAAAAAATAACATCATTTTAAAATCACAGTAGTCTTATTACAGTTTTACTTGAGAAAGTGCCGGTATACGGCAGGAAACGCGTTGGGTTTTATCGTCCTCTGTTTTAATAGTGTGAGGGTCATATACCCCTACATTTTTAAGAATAAAGACACTTTTTCTACCAAAGCCATTCCCACGGCTACAGTTATTTCACATTCCACGTGCGCCGGGTCCGCCATTTTCACTTTTTATAACCGCAGACCTTTGCATTACTACAGATTTGGATTCTTTTATTCTACGGCGGTATGATATGCAATCTTTTACCTCTATATTTTCTTCATTAGTTCCCACACCTAGTCTCATCACTCACCTTTGTACCTTATTTTTATAGCTTGTGCATGTATTCTACTGGCCATATCTATTATACCCTACCTTTTTGCATTTTAGGTAAGCCCTTATCTTCATTAGTACTGTTTAATTGGTTTATCTTTATACTTCCTATATCATACTTTCTCTTTTTACCTTTTCTTTTTCCTCTCATTTTTTCTTGTTTATCTTCCTACATTTCGTATATTCTGTCTCCTTTCATTTATCCTTCTTTTTGCCTCGAGCTATACACTTCACTCTCTATCCTCGTACATTCTATATACTCTCCTTCCTCCTAATCTATTCTCTTCTTTTTTTCCCAAATCATTTACACATATATAATTTGCTATTTTTACCTCCACAGATGTCTCTTGATAAAGTCTCAAAGAGCCGAAGCGTTTTATACTAAAGACATCTACTGGCTCATGATATTTTGTATATATGCGTATTTTTCTGTTCATTCTATGCTATTGTAACATGTGTACAAATTGAGTGCAATACTCATATTGTCTGCTTTTCCCTTTTGTTCTCCCTGTTTCCGGCTGACTATAAATAAATATTTCTCAAATTGCTACTTTGGAGTGCGGTGGATCTATATATTTACTGACTGGAACCCAGCCCACTGTCCCTGCCTGCTTGACGTGTTGTCCTAGGCGGCAGACGGGAACTGGGCGACAGTCCCTGCGCTACTAGAGTGCTGGGGGCCATCAGGAGGTAAAATAGTCAGACAGTCCGGATCAAAACCAAATCAGGAATGCCAAGCCACAAATCAGAACCAGAGGGATAAACGTAAACAAGCCGAGGTAAAAACACGAACGGGGACGAGGTACAAAAACGGAGAGCAAGACAGGGTCAGGAAACAAGCCGAGGTCAGGTACACGGATGAGCAAAGAATAAGTTAAAGCAAAAGAGAACACAAGGCAGCCAGGAAATATCGCAGGCGCAGCACTCAGCCAGCAGGGAGATTAAATGGGATTCCCGGATACCGCCCCTGTAGCTGATTGGAGGGCTCCCGGGTCCTCCCATTGACTGGTGCGGCACGCCCCCTGTCCGGAGTGGCTGGACCTCTGTCACTCACAGAGCTGCCAGCAGAATGTGTATCAGGGTGGGGTTGCTGATCAGCTGCAGCAGAACGTTGTTCCCTGCAAGCTGAGCACCGCCCAGCCCTGACACCAGGTCAGCTTTTACCAGGCTTACTACACTTCATGAGTCCAACAAAGCTTTTTACTTCTTCCCGTTTATTGTTAGTTCACAGGTATGCCTCTCTGCACCCTTTGTACATGCAGTAGTACACACCACCTGCGCAAACATAAACATGCGTTTTCGATGAAAAGTAGAATCACATTCCATTGGCTCAGGAGTCATTGGACAGTTCATGGCAATATGCAACATGCTGCACTAGCTCCTGCAAGACTTAGCAGTCTTAGCAGTCTTTATTGATAGACTCCAGTAACAAAGCCAGTTAGGCCCGGTTAGCCACCTGTTGTTCTCTGTTTGCCTCCTGCTGTTCCCTGTTTTCCTCCTATTGAGCCAGAATAGTCCGAAATAAGGCCTTCACAATGTCATCCAGTGTAACACACTGCCTGCGTCTTCCACCACTTTGATATTTTAGAAGATCGCCTTGGCATAGACCAAGGACGCATGTCTTGAGTTTCTGGAAACATCCACAGCAGAGCAGTTTTCAAATAAACTGACAGCTTGTCAGTCTTTATTGCAAGGTTGTAGCAAAACAAAATAAGCTATACAGCAAAATAAAAACCTTGTCTGTCCGGCACTAACTAAACGGAAGTATTTATCTCTACCAGCTGGGGGTCTTCTCCCACCCAGCTTACCAAAAACCAGCTATGTTGAAATCCTTTGAAACACACCAAGGCTCATCTCTCCCAATCAGCTTGCTGTCTCCAGCCAGAAAGAAAATGAACTTTTCGTGTAAAAAGGTTGCACACCAGTATTAATTATTTCTTTTCAAAAAACTTTATTGAGTAACATGAAAAATATCCGGTTTCATTAAAATTTAGATCCAATACAATTTCCATTTTGTATATATC
Source organism: Phyllomedusa bahiana (assembly GCA_025379985.1). Lineage (NCBI taxonomy): Eukaryota > Metazoa > Chordata > Amphibia > Anura > Hylidae > Phyllomedusa > Phyllomedusa bahiana. The sequence goes on from JAODAL010023657.1 coordinate 3,277, forward strand.
TCTTTAGATTCGCATACTCTGGTCGTTTCGGTCCCTAAATTGACCTTTTTCAACTGAATCTATAACAGGTTTTTAAATTTCTTATTCATCTCTTTGTTATTTTACAACACCTGCATCGCATGGTGCTGTTCTTTAAATGAAACCTACAGAAAGAAAATGAACAGCCTCTAACTGCCCTCCTGGTTAAATTTAAAAATAGTAAACCTGCTGGTTAATTTTTTTACTTCTGCTCCTTTTTTTTTGGGTAAAGGAATCTAAAAAGGGTTTAAAACTGTAGTTTTCGGTCCAGAACATACCAGAAAAAGGGGTTTTTAGTTTTTAAACGGGTTCCCAATTTTCAAAATTAAATATATTTCTAAAATGTATTGATTTTCTTAAAAGATGTCGGTAAAAAAACCCTTTCCAAAATCCCCCACAGGAAAGACATCAAAGTTGGATGTCAAAAAATTTTAAGTTTTGTCAATAATGAAAAAAATGATACGGGGAAAAAGTCTTGAACCCGCTTACTGAAATGTACTTTGTACAAAAGCCATTGTTGATGATGACAGCTTCAAGATGCCTTTTTAAATTTGGGAAGAAAACCCATTTTACTTTGGGTTGGTAGGTTTTTGGGAACTTTTTCCCAACCAAAAACTTTCCCAAAATTTTTAAAAATTAAAACCCGGCCTAAAAAATTATTTAAAATGCCCAGAATTTTTTTTGTTTTTGCCTCCTTGCGTTTCAAAGTTGAAAACATTTTTTTTTTTTTAAATGTTCCCTTTTGGGAAAAGGTTTGGGTTTTTTTTAAATTTGTGCTCTATGGGGAATATTTTAAAAGTTCCCTTAGAAATTTTTGCAAAATGTTTTTTTTTTTTTTAAATTTTTTTAATTTTTTTTTTTTTTTTTTTACTTTTTTTTTTACCCTTTCCCTTTTCCCACATTAAAATTGTTAGTTTAAATTCACATTTTTTTCGGTTTTGTGGATACCAAATATGTGTAGGGATTTTTTGGTGAAATGTATTATTTTGTGTTTATTTTTGTGAAATTGCACAATTATTTTCTTTTTAAATATTTAAATTTTTTTTTATTATTTATTTTTGTTTTCATTTTTTTTTCACGTTTTATTTTTTAAAACTTTTTTATTTTTACCCCATAAAGGGGGAGAACTGTTTTACTTTTTTTTTTTAAAAATTTTGTAATGTTTTAAAGCTTTATCCATATATGCAAAAATTTTTAATCTGTGTCCCTTTGACAAGGCGGGTAAATTGGACAGCCCAAATTTTGTTTGGTCACTGGCTTTTCACAGCAGCTTTTTTTTTTGGGGCCATTTAGGCCCCCAGGGCTGATTTGTGCCCCATTCCCCGTTCTCTGTGGGGGGCCCGGGGGTGTTCCGATACCCGAAAGAGCGGGGGAAACCCCTTTGTTTGGGCCTGCGGTAAATGCACCCCCGCTTTTAAAGGGAAAAACCCAAGGGATGCAGAGGTTTCCCTCCCCCCCCCCGGTCCCCCCCTACAGGAGGATGTCGGGGGAATGGGCTTTTGCAGTACACCCCGATCCCAGCAACGTTGGGGGCGGAAGGCGGCGCAAACCCGAGGGTCTGCAGGGGACGCCAAAAGCGTCGCTTTTAAAAGAAGACCCTGCCCAAAGTGAGTAAAAAAGACGGTGTGGTCGTTAAGGGGTTAAAGCATTGTGGGTTTCCTTATAGGGAACTTGAGCTTTAGCCCCTTTCATGGGATTTTTTTTGGATTAAGGCCAGGTGACGTCTGGGCCTTTTTCTACACCTTTTATTTTTTCCCTCTAAAAACCAAAATTGAGATTTCCCCTTTTTTTGTGTTTTTTTTGGGAACGTGTCTTCCTGAAATGTTCCCCCCCATTTATTTTAAACATCCTGGAGATTTCTATAAAGAATGTCTGGGAAATTTAAAAAACCTTCTTTTCTGCTGCCTTCAATTATATAAACAGTAAACACAAAATTAAATTTATATATATTTATATAAATTATATTTTATATAATATATATTTATTATATTTTTTATAAAAAAAATATATATATATAAAAATTTTATATATTATTAGTGGGGAAAAAAATTTTTATTTATTTCAGCCCCCTTTTGGTGCAAGATGAGAGGCCCTGAAAATTGACTTCATAGGTAGAAAAAAAACTATGAAAAACAAAATAGGCCAATGTATGAAAGGGTTTTTTGGTCTAAAATCCCTTTTTCCCCTTAAAAACCCATGGGAAAAAAAGGAGTTTTAGCCCAAAACCCCATTTAATACAGGTGCCCCAAAATGAGAAAACAAAATCCAAAAAAATCACATTGTTTGATTATTTTCAATACTTTTTATTTACCCTTTGTTGGCAAAAACAGAGGTAAAAATTTTTCTAAAGCCCTTCACAAGGTTGGCCAAACTTTGTGGTTGTTAGCCCTTTCCCCCATGATATCTCCTCTAGGCATTTTGTTTGTTTTGGGGCTGTCGTGGGCAACACAGACTTTCAACTCCCCCCAAAAAGGTTTTCTTTTGGAGTTGAAAATTTGGCGATAAATGGGGCCACTCCAGGACCTTTTTTTATGAAGCCATCTTCTTTGGGCCCGGGCCCGGGTTTGTGTTTGGGGATCATTTCATGCGGGAAGCCCCACCCGTTTTAAATTCTTAAATCCCCTTGAAATTTTTGGGGGGTTTGCATTAAAAATTTTTGATACATGGCCCCTTTCATTTCCATGTCCCGGTTCAGTCACCCTTGCCATTTTTTGCCGAGAAACGTCCCAAAGAATGATGTTGGATCCCCATCCCTTTACAGTAAGTAGGGTTTTTTTTTGGATCCCTTTTTCCAGTATTCTTTCCCCTCCAAAAAACGAAAACTTGTTTTTTACAAGTTTTTCCCCTTTGGTTTATTGCCCCATTTTACTTTCTCCATACCCCTGTGGACACCCCAAAAAAAAAAGTGCTCTGTTCCTTCAGGGGGCTCAGAAATGTACTGGTTAAGCGGGGGGGCCCGGGTCTGGCCCTGCGGATCTCAGTCCCTAGCGGCGTAGTGTTTTAAATGATGGTAGCATTTTTTTAGGGTTGGTCCCCAGTTTCTCTGAAAGTCATTCACTGGGCCCCCCCGTGGGGTTTTGGGGGATTTTTGTTAAAATTTTCTTGTGATAATTTTGCCCCAGGGGTGGTTTCTTGGTGGAGCCTCAGTTTGGGGAGGTTTTCGTGATTTTATATGTTTTCCCAATTTTTTTATTTATTGCCCCCACGGTTTAATTTTTCACACCTGCTGCTTCCCAAATTATAGATTTAAATTTTCCAGCCTGGTGCGGGGCCTAAATTTTTTGTTTCTGGTGTCCTTAAATTTGTCTTTAGTCTTCCCCGTAGTGGATTTGGAGTGTTAAATCTTTGGGTTGTGGACGGTGTCTTTTTTTTTCTGATAAGTTCAAACAGGTGCCATTTATAAGGTAAAGAGTGGAGGACAGAGGAGCCTCTTAAAAAAAAAAGTTACAGGTCTGTAAGAGCCCGAAAAATTTTTTGTTTTTAAGGTGACTAAAAAAATTTTTTTACCCTTTTTTTTTCAGATAAATTCTTTTTAAAATTTAGACAATGTGATTTTTGAGATTGTTTTTTCATTTTGTCTCTTTAGTTGAGCTCTACCTTTGGGTGTCATTTTTAGGCTCTCTCTGATCTTTTTAAGTGGGAAAAAATTGCCCCAATTGGTGGCTGACTAAAAAAATTTTTTCCCCCTGTAAGTCCCCATATTTTTATTGAGAGGGCTTCATGTGGTGGGTGATAAACCCCTTTTTTATTACAAACATATGCGTGGAAATTTTAAAAATTTTTAGAACGACTTAAAAATTTCCCAAATGTCGGGGTCACCGTATTTTGATAAAAAACACTGATCAAAATTAGAGAACACTTTTGGATATCTCCCAGTAATTGTTGTTAAAAATTTGGTTTAATGGGTAATTTTTTTAATTTTTCTTTTTTAAAAAAAAAAAAAGTGGCTAAACTTCCTGCTTTTACTGATTTTCCCCCCAAATGGGTGAGCCCTTTTCTCGAGTGACTGAAACCCTCCGGCAACAGGATGCAAAACAGCAAAACGGGTTGAAACATTTAAGTCTGTTTATTTCCAAAAAAAAAAAAATTTTTATTTTTTTCATCTCCCATGGCACAAAAATCACTAAAAATTTCCCCAAGAAAACTGGTCATTTTGAAAAAAAATGTGAGGGACAGTATAATTCCCGGAATCTAATGGGTTTTAAACGGTTTACATTAGAATTTCTCAGCAGTTCCCCCATGAACAGGTAAAAATTGTTTTGTATAAGTTTTTGTGTTTTTAGGGCATTTAAAACTGAAAAACCCCCCTCTGCATTTAAACCCGGCCTTTACATGGGGGAAAACCCGGGGTGTGGGGGGAAATGCTTTTAAAGTTCCCTTTTTTTTTTTGATGAAAGTTTAATTTAATTGTGTCCAATGGGAAACATTATGTTTGTTGTTTAAAATAAAGGGGAAAGGGCTGAAACCCAAAATGTGTAAGGGAAAACAGGTGAAAGGTGGAGGAGGAAGTCTGGTTTGGGAATGCTTTCAACAGCAGGTTGGGCCCCTTTTTACGTTACATGGCAGAGTAAAAATTTAAAAATTTTCCGGGTCCTCCCCTTGGGGGCAACAGGTGCCCCCCTTTCCCCCATTCATCCCCCGGGTTTTTATGTTGGGAAAAAATACCCCCTTTTCAAACAGTTTAAAACAACTGATGCAGTTCCTTAAAACTGAAAATATTGAATTTAAAAAAATGGGCCCGCCAAACAGCCCGGACATTTCCCATTAATTGTGACTGCCCTGACCTTTTAAAAAAGTAGTTTAAACCCCCTTTCCCCCTTGGTTAAATGATTGCTTTTTCTTTATTTTGATCATTGTGTTTTTTGCTACATAATGGTCTTTTGTTAAAGTGGCTTGGTTATTTTACAAAACACTGTTCTTGTAACATGTAATAGCAAAAAATTTTTTCAATGTTGAGAATTTGGTTTTTAAAAAATTTTTTTTAAAAAATGAATTTTTTATTAAAAATTTTTATCTAATTTTGACACCCGTGTATATAAATAGGGATTTATGGGACAAGTTTTAAAAAAAATGGCTTTTATAACTTTACAGATATGAGATGTACATAAATGTAAAAGTATCATATATATCAAGGGTGGATTGCACCCGTCCAAAAAGGGTTAAGGTGCGCCCCTATCAGGGGATTCACACTCTGTGCTTGCCAGTGTTTCTCACCTTCCCCCCTCTTGTTGCCTTTTTCTCAGCTTGTGGGCCCAAATCCCGGGGGTGCCCAATGGAAAGCCACCTACCCCTTCATAATAAATTTCTTTCTGCAAAAAAATGGTGTAATACTATTATAGATTCATCCCAAAAAATTTATTTAAAAGTATAAAACCCTTTTTTTTCCCAAATATTACCCCGAAATTTTGTTTTTTTCACTGGGCCCCTCCTATATTTTCAATTTAAAAATGAAACAATTTAAAAAAAAGTACTTAGAACTTAAAACTACAGCTCACACCGCAAACAAACTCTTAGATGGGTCTGTCAACAGAAACATAAAAATTGGATAGGTCTAAAAATGTTTTTTGGGCTTTTAAAAACTTTTAATTTTTAAATCACTTTGGGAAACCCCACTAATATGCAGTATGAATATCAACATGTCATTTATATTGCATCGACAATAGATATGAAAACCCCCAAAACATTTTAATAAATTTTTTTTTTACCATTCCACCCTCATTATCGGGGGACCTTAAATGGTTTCCCTTTTAAACCCCCAACTTACCTTTCAAAAAACAAGCCCCAAAGTGGCAAATGTCCCAAAAGACCAAAAAATTTAAAAAAGTTGGAAGGGTTGGGGAAAAAAAAAAAAATTTTAAAAAATCTTTTCACCAAAAATTTTCGCCCTCGGGGAAAGGTTTTTTCGAGCCACCTCAGAAAAGGCTTTAGAATTAAAAAACTAAATTTTTTAAAAAAAAAAAAATCTTTTTTTACCCTTTAGGAAATTTTGAAACTGTAAATTTAATTAAAAATTTAAAACATTCCATTTAAGAAACTCTTTTTTTATTTATTTTTTTTTACTTCACATGAGTATTGTAAATATTATGCATCCCCTTCAAAAGGGAAGAGTTCTTTGTAAACAGAGATATCAATTTCTAAGCTCAAGGTGAATATGAAGAAAGATTATTTTTCATTCCTTACTCAAAAGAGTTCTACCGTATCAGCCATCTGGCTTGCTCATAATGATTGTAAAGAATAATGATTTTAAAATTGTTTGCCCTTGTTAAGGCAATACTTGTTTACCAAAAAACATATATCTGTAGATTTCAATGAAGGCTGTTCAAATATGTTTCAAGTTTTTTTTAACTCTTTGTATTAATGGCTCCACTTTTATATCCAAAGCAGGAGATCATTTCTGCTTTTGGAGATACAGAAAAGTCTTAGGTTCACACTGCGTTTTTTGTCTATTTGTTTATGGACGGATTACAATACGCATGTAATCCTCCCGAAAAATAATGGCAGTAGAATGTCTCCCATTGATTCGTATGTAAAATTAGATTTTACTCAAGTATTTTTGCTACATACTGTCAGGCTAACAAAGAATTGACATGACTTTTTAAAATTTTTATGAAATCCCTTTGTGTTAACTCACGATTTTCACTTTTCAGGGCAAACAACACTAAAATCTGTAAAGTATCAATTAAAAAAAAGGTCCAAAATAATCCTATGTCAGCATAATAACAATACATAATATAAATAGTGATGAACGATTGTGTCAACTATCGTTATCGATTCGATAGTCGATATCGGCAATTATCATGACGATATCCGATAGTCGATAACAGATTATCGCCGATGACCATTAAAGTCTATGGGAGAGGAACAACACCTTCATTCTTACACCCAAACAGGGCTGGAGAAGCTGGAATTAACATCCACAACAGTAAACTGGATACGTGCTACATCTTAGGCAAGACAATTAGGCAACAAGAGTCAAAGAAAAAAAAATCACAGACCATTCACTATCCCTGTCTTGTACCACAGTATGACCCTTAAACCTGCATGACCCACAAATTAAAAAGTGCCAGAAGGCAGTATTATTTGAACCATCGTTTTAGTTGAACTGGACATTGACTATCCCTGTCCTGGAACGCAGCATGACCCTTAAACTTGTCTGACCCATAGATTAAAAAATGACGGAAAAAGGAGTCTTTCAACCACCATTTTAGTTGAACAGGATATTGACTATGCCTTTCCTCGACTGCAGCATGACCCTCAGACCTGTCTGACCCACAGATTAAAAACTGCTTGAAAAAGGAGTCTTTGAACTACCATTTTAGTTGAACTGGACATTGACTATACCTGTCCTGGACCGCAGTATGACCATTAAACCTGTTTGACCCACAGATTAAAAAGTGCCGGAAAAAGGAGTCTTTCAACCACCATTTTAGTTGAACTGGACATTGACTATACCTGTCCTGGGCCACAGCATGAGCCCCAAACCTGCATGACCCCCAGATTTAAAAAGTGCCAGAAAAAGGAGTCTTTCAACCACCGTTTAGTTGAAGTGGACATTGACTATACCTGTCCTGTACCACAGCATGACCCCTAAACCTGTTTGACCCACAGATCACAAAGTGGCACTATGCTATTTTGTAAAGTGACTGTCATTTAGTATATTTTTTGGTAACTGACGTTTGTTTACAGAATTTATTTAGGGAAGTTTTATATATAGTTTTACATTATTATCATTTTGCTTTTTTTTCAAGTGTGATAACATACAACATACACCCCTCCCTGCAGTATAAAAGGATTTTTTTACACGTGTAGATGCGTAAATTCATTCGCACACCCCATAAGTAGTGTTGAGCGATTATTATAGACAAAGTTGAAATCGGCACGGTTTTCATGTTGATCGGAATTTTTCGATCACGCGATAATTTAGGTGAAAATCTGCGCATAATCTATTAATATCACGCCATTTTCGCAGCTTCCTGTCATTTTGGCAGCCAGCAAATCAGCTTAGAGAATAGAGTAAGGGTAAGCTGGGTGTGCGACGTCATGACTGGGATGTGTATGGTTGTGATTGGCTGGAAAAATCACATGACCTCGTTTTACATAGAACAGCCCTTCCTGTTCAGCATCAGTGTGTGTCTGTGTCTCATAAGAGCAGGACGTGTGCTAGGTCTCTCTCAATACAGCTCAGCGAAACAGTTCTCTTTGTTCACACCGACAACTATGCTTTTAGCTGTGAACATTAGAACATAGGTAGATTAGAGAATTTAAGTTTTTAGTTACTTAGGCTGAGAATTTTAAAGGAGCTTCTAGCACTGTACAGCCGTGGGGGGATGGGTTACCGGGGGGGTACGGCCGAACACAGACAGACAGGCTGGCAGGCAGGCAGGCTTTTGAAAGGAGAGTGGATATTGTGCAGCCCAGACTCTGCTTTGACCCTGCATTGAAATGGGTTTTTGTGAACAGTTTTTGGCCAGTTTTTGGTGAAATATTAGCTTGTATTTTGTGCAGCCTGTACTTATATTGGGATACAGATCTCTTCTAGTAACTGTAAGTGTATTTGATAGGTGCAAAACTCACCTTTTGTTATCTGTACATGATTTAATTAGGTTTTTTTTTTACTTTGGCGCAGCTCAGTTTTGTTCAAAGACCCACTTTGTACTTACAATAGGATACAGAACTTTTCTAGTCACCGCAGGTGTATTTATAGGTGCAAAAACCACGTTATATTTTCTGTACACAATTTAATTAGGTTTTGTTTACTTTGGCGCAGCCCAGCTTTGTTCAAAGACCCACTTTGTACTCACAATAGGATACAGAACTTTTCTAGTCACCGCAGGTGTATTTATAGGTGCAAAAACCACTTTTTATTATCCGTACACAATTTAGTTAGGTTTTGTTCACTTTGGCGCAGCCCAGTTTTGTTCAAAGACCCACTTTGTACTTATAATAGGATACAGATCTTTTATAGTAACTGCAGGTGTATTTGATAAGTGAAAAACTCACCTTTTATTATCTGTACAAGATTTAATTAGGTTTTTTTTCACTTTGGCGCAGCTCAGTTTTGTTCAAAAACCCACATTGTACTTACAATAAGATACAGAACTTTTCTAGTCACCGCAGGTGTATTTATAGGTGCAAAAACCACGTTTTATTATCTGTACACAATTTAATTAGGTTTTGTTCACTTTGGCGCAGCCCAGCTTTTTAACCTGGGGGTCATGCAGGTTTGGGGCTCATGCTGTGGCCCAGGACAGGGATAGTCTATGTCTAGTGAAACTAAAATGGTGGTTGAAAGACGCCTTTTTCCGGCACTTTTTAATCTGGGGTCATGAAGGTTTGGGGCTCCTGCTGTGGCCCAGGACAGGGATGCTCTATGTCCAGTGAACCTAAAATGGTGGTTGAAAGACTCCTTTTTCCGGCACTTTTTAATCTGGGGGTCATTTAGGTTTGGGGCTCATGCTGTGGCCCAGGACAGGGATAGTCTATGTCTAGTGAAATGAAAACTAAAATGGTGGGGGGTTGAAAGAGACTCCTTTTTCCGGCACTTTCTAAGGTCGGGGGGGGGAGGGGTGGTGGTGGTCATGCAGGTTTGGGGCTCATGCTGTGGCCCAGGACAGGGATAGTCTATGTCTAGTGAAACTAAAATGGTGGTTGAAAGACTACTTTTCCGGCACTTTTTAATCTGGGGTCATGCAGGTTTGGGGCTCATGCTGTGGCCCAGGACATTGATAGCCTATCCAGTGAAACTAAAATGGTGGTTCAAAGACTCCTTTTAACGGCACTTTTTAATTTGTGGGTCATGCAGGTTTGGGGCTCATGCTGCGTTCCAGGACAGGGATATTCAATGTCCAGTTCAAGTAAAATGATGGTTCAAATCATACTGCCTTCTGGCACTTTTTAATTTGTGGGTCATGCAGGTTTAAGGGTCATGCTGTGGTACAGGACAGGGATAGTAAATGGCCTGTGACTTTTTTTCTCTGGCTTTTATAACCTAAGTGTGTTGCCTAAGATGTAGCACGTATCCATTTGACTGTTGTGGATGTTAATTCCAGCTTCTCCAGCCCTGTTTGGGTGTAAAAATTTAGGTGTTGTTCATCTCCCATAGACTTTAATCTATTATTGACTATCGGAAATCGTCTTGATAATTGACTATATCGACTATCGACCCGATGACGATAGTCAATGTAATCGCTCATCACTACCCATAAGTAATAAAAATGTCCTAATCATTCCCAAAACACTTCTTAGTTGAGAAGACATTTGCCCTCCTGGCTTCTGAGAGTGATTCAGCCAATTAATTAATTGGCTTCATTTTTCCTCCAAATCCTTCTTCAGTGATTAGGGACAGACTCCCCTGGAGATCAAATGATGCGACCCCATAGTGACTCCAGCCCCAGAAAATTTTAAGCCTCAAATTGTGCAATTTGTGTCCAGCCCTGGAGCCCTTTTTGACACTACTTAACCTCACAGAAATCACCTTTTTCAAAATCTTATTTTTTAGAGAAATTTGAAGCTCTCCTGATTGCCCCTAACGGTGAGAGCCAGTGCTGCCGTCAGTCATCTGTTAACACGGAGGTTCAGCTGCCAGGGCCAGACTTACAGTGGGTGCGGTGAGAGCCCAGGCTAGCGTCTGTCATCTATTAACACGCAGGTTCAGCTGCCAGGGCCGGAGTTACAGTGGGTGCGGTGAGAGGCAGGGCTGGCGTCCGTCATCTATTAACACGGTAAAAATGCCCTTATGACGCAGCAATGAAAACAGTCGTGCTGAAGCAGAGTGCGGAAGCGGAAGTGTGAGGTAAGACCTCCAGCCTTCCTCAGTACACAGTCAAGACCTGGGTAGCGCTTGCCCCTCCGTATGAGTGCGGAACAATTGAGCTTCACTTGGAAATGCTGGTGGTTGACGCTCCTGTTCCACCCAGGTGCCCTTTTTCTTGGCATTCTTTTTCTCGTTTTACTCAACGTGCTGGAGGAAATTGTCTCTGTTCTTTGTTCTCTGTCCGTGCTCCATACTCCATGTCCTCTGAATAACCTACATCTGAGAGAAGGGAAACATCTCTCCTTATGGAGAGCACCAGTTAAGGTGTGTAGTGTTTTGATGGCCTTTTAGCCCACTACTAAGCATCTGCATATCACAAGGCATTATGGGAAAGGAGCTGGGAAGCTCACAGCACCCTCTATTGGTTGTAACAAATCCTCAATTTACTTCTGATTCACTTAATCTTTATGAAGCAAAAAAGAAAATTAGTCAAGCCAATATCGCTCATCCACATAAGACCGTTTCGGGGATTTGCCCCTCATCAGTGTAGAGCAGAGCGATACTGGCTTGACTGAGAGATGTTCCCCTTCTCTCAGCCACTCATTGCCTCCCACCCAGTCAGACCAGTATCGCTCTGCTGATGAGGGGAAAAACCCCCGAAACGGTCGTATGTGGATGAGCGATATTGGCTTGATTAATATTCCTTTTTGCTTCATAAAGATTCAGTGAATCAGAAGTAAATTGAGGATTTGTTACAACCAATAGAGCTTCCCAGCTCCTTTCCCATAATGCCTTGTGATAACCTACATCTGGTCAAGTCTTCCTGTAACTACCTTGTACAATTCAGAGGAATATTTGTACCAGCTTTTTTGTACATGCAAGTTTTTTAGTAGTTTAATTCTAGAAAACACATTTTTAAAATAGGATGGAATCCCACCACGTCTTTGTTTCTCTATTTTTTAATTGTATTAAATCGGTTGTCTCACTACAAGGATTGCTAGCTATGTAAAAGATCTTGCAAAAACAAGTCCTTTTGCAATATGTGTCCATTAACAGTGTCCTACCTATTCCTGTTTTTGACAGCACCATGCCCCATAAAATTCAAAGCATGACCCTTCAGCCACTCTTGACAATTGTGATGAACAAATGTCTTTTAAAAACCACATTTTTTAAAATAGGACCTATAGTATAGCTGTATGTTACAGCAACATGCCCCCAAAAATTAAAAGCATGACCCTTTGGCCACTCTTGACAATTGTGAAGAACAAATGTCTGTTAGAAACCACATTTTTTTAAAAATAGGAAACCCGAAGTTTTAAACGCCAAATTTTACAGCAGCATGAAACCAAAAAAAAATTTTAAAAATGAACCCTTTTCCCGCCACTGTTAAAAATTGGGGGGGAGAAATGCCCTTAGAAGCCCCCATTTCTGTTCCAAAGGACCCCTTTATTTTTATAAGTATTCACAGCACCCTGACCCCAAAACCCTTGGCAAAAGCGAAAAAATTTGAAAGATTTAAGTGAGTAAATAGGGAAAGTTTTTTTCATGAAAATTTGGACAATTTTGGGGTCTTTTATTTGGTTATCCCCACCCAAAACACCCAAAAAAAAAGAAAAAGCCTTTTGGGAAATGAAATTAAAAAACTGCAGTTTAAGGGAAAAGATTTCTTTAAATTTAAAAGTTTTCAAAAAGGCCATTTCGTTTTTAAAAGGGAAAGTGAAATAGAACCCCGGGAAAATAATCGGTGGGCCTCGGGGAATTTGGGGGGAAAAATCAAAAAATCCCTGCCCGATTTTATCTTTTTTTGGAAAAATCAAAAAGATCCCCAAATTTTTTGTGGAAAGCCGGGTTTCGTTTGTCTTAATTTATCCTCCCGCTGTGCTGAAGGGTTCCCCCTAAAATATCGCTGGCGCTGGGCAGAACAAGCCTCTGTGGCGTTTTGGGGAGCACTAGGGCCGGGCCCTTTTATCCAATTTTGGTTAAAAAAGAAGTCTTGGGGACCCGGACCCTATCCAGAAACATTGGTGTTTAGCGCGATAGTCGTGCCCAAAGATCTTAAGCAGGTTTCCCCTTAGGCTTCTGCCCCCCAAGCCTGGGAGTTTCGGTACTTGGAAACTTACTGCTGTCAAAGTCGCTGACGTTGTTCCACCGTGAATTTGAAGAACGTGAAGCAGACACCAAAAGATGTTCCGTTTATCAATCAGCACGTTCTCCCAATTTTTCCCGCCCTTTTACTCTCTATTTGGGTGGGTGGAAAGGGAAAATGCTGAGTTTTGGGTTTGTACCGGGGTTCGAGGAGGGGTGGCCCAACCCAAATTTAAATTTGGTTCAAATTTTTATGGGCCATTTAAACTGGGATATGGGTGGACAATTTTGGGGAAACCCAAACACTATGTGAGGGGGTGGAGCCTTTGATTTTCCAAGCCCCTGGGTCAAGGGGGTTAGCAAAATGTTTTTTCCTCATCTTTCCCCCTCCTGCCCCAAATCGTGCCCAAAATTTTTTGCAAAGGCAAAGGGGCATTGGTAACGTCGGTGTCCAGGAAAACCTCATCCGCCTCCCCCTTGCTTCCTCAGCACGCTTCAAAACGCCCCGATTGCCCCCCGATGAAGCACCCTGAGAGCGGAAAGGGGCCGCCTTTCACTAGCCCTGGGGCCCCGAAAACCCTCCTAATGAAGAACCCATAAAATTTGTGAAACTGTAAGGGTTCTGGATTCGAAGGGAGGGGAAAGGATCTGGGGTCCCCTTTGTGTCTCCTTCTCCTCCGGCGGGGGGGTTTTGGAAAAAATGTTTCAGAGTGTCCAACGATTGTTCCCGAACAAGATCACAAAAAATGCTTAAAGTGACCCAAGGGGGAATCCGGTACCCGAAAAATTTTGGTTTTGGGTTCTTCAAAAACTGGCAAAGATGGTGCAGAGCTGTTTCACCGGGCCCACTTAGGGCCCTCAACACCCCGAGGCCCGCACCGCTGCTTGTCAGGCCATTTTTCACTTCAATGATAATGGATTTGCTGTCACAAAAAAGGGAGCTGTGGAGGGGGAATTTCCAGCGGGTTCCCACTAAAATGAGAGGTTGGGGGGAAGGCCGGCTAACTGAAAACGCAGCTAGGGGGTAAAGCAGGGTCAATGGTGGAAGTGTAGTTCAGACCTCAGCTTCCCAGCAGGCAGTCCAACCCGGGTAGTGCTTTGAAAAATTCGGGCGACAGGTTCATGACGTGGAAGGCAAGGAATGTGCTTCAGCCAGCAGTTTTTCGCCCCGTTTCGACCCACTTGCCTGTCAAAAGGTTTTTTGTCACCCGCCGCGCTCGGTCTCTTTGCGAAGACCATCCACAGCTTCGGTTTGTGTTAAGGTTCCATGACAGATTAATTTAAACCCCGGCTTTTTTCTATGGGCCGGATGCCCCCCAGAGGACCTTGGGGAAAGAAACCTCACCACCCCGGGGTTTTGAAGACATGCGCTGAGTCTAAAGGCCCCCTTTAAACCCCAGAAAAAATCCCCCAGTCCCAGGGGAGGGGTAACGAGATATAGCGGCTTGGGCCCGTGCTTACTATCCATATATGGGTGGTAGATGGACTTTCCCAGACACAGATGCAGAAACCCCTTTGAAATTTTAGAAAACCGTGGCTGGCCATTTCGGAAGGGCTTTTCTGGAAAAGAAATGCCTGCTCGGAAATTGGTATTGGGGGCGGGCGGGGGCCATGATGGGGGGGACCCATCTGTGTCTCCAGAGGGAAGGCAACATTTCCAAGACCAAAAAGCCTGGCAATGCCGACATTCGGGTTTTGGTTTTGGGGGTTTGGTTAAATTTTTCCCTTTTTTCCCCCAAACCTGGTAGACGAAGGGGGCTGCTAACTGGCCGCTGTCGTTATACAGGTATAAAAACTGGGGAAGGGAAGATGGGATGTGTCTCTGGTGTGGGTGGTACTGGGCGAGGGTGGGGGGCTGAAGGGAGGGGGCTGACCCTTGACATGACTCTGAAGACAGGGAACTGGGGAAAAGCTTGGTGGTGGTGGAGGGGGGGAGGTGGAGACAGAGGGTGTGAAGGGGTTGGAAGCCCGGGATCGGTGGGGCCCTTTTTCCCAAAGTGTTCCCTCCTTTTCAACTAGCATTGCTGCTGTGACTAAAAAATATTTGGTGTTTAAACAAAAAGATTCTTACCTTACTGTGGTTTTACGGCAAAGGGGGTAAATGAATCGCTGGGTGAATAGAGACTTCTCAAAAAAAGGCCCAGATTTGAGAGGTCCTGGACCTTTTCGACGGCAAAAGTGAGGGCGGGTTTCCCGAGTGGCTGACGGAATAATTTCAGGGGACTTGTGCAAACGCCCTCCCTTTTTGAGGGGGCCCCATCGACATCCCATATCCTTCCCTCTCCGTGATGAAGCGCTCACAAGCAAATTCCAAAAAAAAGACCATTTTGGGATCGCAATTTTTTAATCATAATATATAACAACAGGTGATTTCCTGCCCTGACATTCTGCACCCTGGAGCTGCGGGCTAAAAAGCAACAAGATGAAAGGGGTTCCCGACCCCCCGGATTATTGCGATTGGCCGGCTTCCTTTCCCCTCTGATGGCTCAGCGTTTGGGGCCTCAAAGCAGACAAAAATATCTTTGGCCTCTTGATCTTTTAAAAATCCCTTCTGCCCCAAAACCGCATTTGTCATCAAAGAGGTCTTCGAAAATGGTTTACCCACAGTGGGGGGTACACAAGTTGACTTTTGGGGCTCCCTTCGCTTCTGTGGAGAATTTATGAGGCGGGATGGGACTTTGTGGCCGTGCTGGGGGACGAGGGGTAAGACTGCTGGGGAGGTTGTTTTAAACCATAAAGAACGATTGGTGACCCTGATCGATATGAATCACGGGCCCCCTGCCCCCAGCGTTGACGGGCCTGCCGCCCTGAAAACCGTGACCACTGGCTTGCGTGTTGCGCCCAGACGGGAAGGGAGCACCTTCTCTCGTACCTACCTCCATCTTACACCCCCCTTTCTTCTTACCACCTGTTTTCACTCTATTTTTCAAAAAGATAACAATTTAAAAAAGGTTGGGGGGAGTTTTTGACGTCTCTTATTGAAAGACGGCAAATCCGTTTTTCTTAAATCCCTCTAATTTCCTACAGCCAACTGGGTTAGAAAAGATTGTTTTTAGCGAATCCCTGTGAATGCGTCTGGTGGAAGAACGAAAGGGGAAAAAATACTGTTCTTCGTTCGGTCCCCGGGGTTTACACTGCCCCCGTAGGAAATAGGGAAATTTAAGTTTTCAAAAAACTATATACAAAGGCACTATTGGACAAACTGAATTAACTGAGCGCAGTAAAAATTTTTCAAAGTTACAGGGTTGAGAAATTGCGTTTTTTGCAGAATGACAAACCAAAAAAAAAAAAAGTTGTTAGAAAATTTTTTCTATCAAAAATTTTTGTACAAGTGGCTTTTTAAAAAAATTGGGCCCCACCACATGCAATACAGCTATTTAAAAATTATGGAACAAACGGTGTTTTTTCACCAATGAAAAAAAAAAAACATAATACAAAATTTCTGTATCCAAATTTTTAAATACAAGGTGGCTCTTTTTAAAAAAACTGGGCCGCACCCAAAAGGAAAAAAACCCTTTTTTAAAATTATAGGATTTAAAAAAAGGGGGGTTTTGCACCAATAACATACAAAAAGATTAACAAAAATTTCTGTATTTAAAAATTTAAGCACAAGGTGGCTCTTTGAAAAAAAATGGGCCGACCAAAGTGAAATCAGCTTTTAAAAGTTATAGGATAAAAAAGATGGGTTTTGCACCAATGAAATACCCTGCAGTTACTAGAAAAATTCGTATCCCCAAAATAAGTACAAGGTGGCTCTTTGAAAAAAACTGGCTGCGCCCAAAAAGAAAAAAAGCTATTTAAAAAAATTATACGGTAAAAAAAGGTGGGTTTTGCAGCAATGAAAAACCCTGCAGTTTCTAGAAAATTTTGTATCCTAATATAATACAAGGTGGTCTTTTGAAAAAACGGCTGCGCTAAAGTGAAAAAAGCTATTTAAAAGTTTTTTACGGGTAAGAAAAGGGGGTTTTGAGCAATGAAATAACCTGCAGTTACTAGAAATTTTGTAACCCAATATAAGTACAAGGTGGCTCTTGAACAAAACTGGCTGCGCTAAAGTGAAAAACAGCTAAATTTTAAAATTTTACGGATAAGAAAGGTGGGGTTTTTCAGCAATGAAAAACACCCGCAGTTATAGAAATTTTTGTTCCCATATGTACAAGTGGGTCGTTGAATAAAACTGGGTGCGCTAAAGTGAAAAACACTATTTAAAAGTTTTTACGGTAAAAAGGTGGGTTTTGCGCAATGAAATACACCTGCTTACTAGAAAATTTTGTATCCAATTAAAATACAAGGGGGCCTTGAAAAAACTGGGTGCCAAAATAAAAGGGACAATTTTTCCCCCAGGGGCGAGTTTTGCTGGGCCAAAAAAATGGAAAAAAAAAAGCCATTTCAATGCAAATTTAAAGCAGAGTCGGGGGGGTCAATTTCACCCCTTTCAAAAGCCTGCCTGCCCGTTGTCTGTTTTCGCCCCCACCCCCTCCCCCCTTTCCCCCCAGCGTACAGCGCTGATGCTTTTTTAAAAAGTCCTGTCTAATAGTGGAGCTGAAATTCTTATCTACCTATTTTCTAATGTTCACAGCAGAAGCATATTGTTGTATGAAAAAAGGAACTGTGTCTCTGAGCTGACTGTATGAGAGAGACCCAGCACACGTCCCGCTCTATGAGAGACACTGAAACACTGATGATGAACAGGAAAAACTGTTTATGCAAAAGGGTCATGTGATTTTCCCCGCCAAAAACAAACCCTAAAATCACAGTCTAGTCTCACACCCACTACCGCCTATGCTCTTAAACGATTTTCTGGCCGCCCCAAAATGACAGGAAGCGGCAAAAGCCGCGATAGTAATAGATTTGTGCAAAATTTTAACCTAAATATCCCCGTGATCGGGAAATTTCCCATCAACCTAAAAATCGTCCGATTTCAACTTTTTCGATTAAAATTAAATCCTAAAAAATGTAACAAAAAATTTTTGACTAAAAACCAAAATGTTTCAATTCCATAAAAAATTAATATATACAAAATATATAACAACTACTAAAAAAAAAAAAAAAAAAAAAAAAAGCTTTAAAAAAATTACTTATCGGATGGATAACTCCCTATGTAAAAGGAAAAGAATAAAAAAACCCTTGGAAGTAATAAAGAAAAGAATGTGTCAGTTTATAAAATACGCACAATCAATACATATCAACTGATACATGTTAGTTAAATATATTAACAAAGACACCAAGAGTACAAATAAATTGCCATAACCATGCAATCACAAACATCTATACTTCAAGGTGGGATATATGCCACTTGATAGGAATGCTAGGAATAGGAATGATAGGAATGCTGTGGTCCGACTCCACACTCGGTTCCTGGAATGTCTTGTGCCGTGGTCTGGGCCTCTGGCCGCAAGCATGCCTGATCCCAGCTCCAGTTGTTAATTAATATGTTTCTATAATCTCTCTGAATATCGGTGTATCTCATCTCAAGATGTTACCCAATTTCCATGGCCTAAAGTTCCCCAGATTAATCTGCCATTACCACTTTTTGCTATGATTAACCCTTTGAGGCTACTAAAGGAAAGCATCTAGTCTGTAAAAACTTATTATATTATTATTTATCCATATACTGTTAAATACATGAAATCAAGTGCATTCTCTGCAAGCTAAGAAGGCATAAATCAATTTATTTTAAACCTAACTGGTGAGTGATGGCATCTAGTCTCTGGTGACACAGCACTGGAGTAAAGTTTTCTGTACCTTTTGCCCCAGTGGTTTACTATCATGCATCTAATGGCAAGTCTTTTAACCTACAGTCTCAGTTGATAACGCAGATAGCAGCCAGATTGGGAGCCCGGTGAGACTCATTGGTTTTATGTTGCCATACTGTTACAGAGCTGTTATAAATCTGCTTTCTCTTTCACTGACAGGAAACAGTTCCGTACAATCTAATTACAGGCTTATCACATGTAGCTTGCTGTTCTTGCACAGATTTTTGCTGTACATGTTTGACATTTTTCAGCAGTCATTACAGACCCCTAGAGTAGGGACAGTCATTTCTACATTGCTCTTTAGCTAATGGTAAAACTAGAGTATAGCAGCGCCTAGGAGAAGTTTGGAACAAATATGGCCTTGTCATCTTAAGTAGAATAGATACTGATACAGTACAGTTATGTATAAATAGGAGCAACAGTATTAGATTATCACTGTAATGTAATGATCTATGTGAAATGCAATACTCTGCAATTTCCTTAAATTAATAATGAACGTTCTAGTTGACATGACAATTAATATTTTTATATGAAGGATTGAGTGAACTGTTTATGGAGGCAATTTGAAAGCAAGAAGAATATTAAGATTGTCATTGTTAAGATTTCGAAACATTGAATTATACTTTATTAATCTCAACAACCTGAAATACACTATATCAACTGTTAAGAAAATAATAATACAAAATAAATACATTCAATTATCTGTATTTAACTCAACTATCAATGAGTTCAGAAATAAATGACAAATCAAGTGAAGTTCAGTCAGACTCCTGGGAACGTACAGTTAAAGTAGTGATTGGCAACCACCAAACAAAACTGTCAACTGTAAATTGTCATGTGAGGATCTGTCACTCTCAATTCTACCTTTATCTAAGTGACAAGGAAATTAACTGTGTATCTGAAATTACTGCTCCACTCCTCACCTTCACGAGACAGAGAAGACGTTCATTACTGAGTCACTAATTGTCTCAATTGTAACAGACACTTTTTCATAATATCTATTTTTTTCGCCTTTGATGCATGTTGTATAATATAACCTTACTAAGATAAAGTAATTGTTAACCCTTTTACACTAGCTTCTGATTTGTCAAGGAGACCACGTTCTTTGGCTTCTCTTGGCGTCACTTTGGACTAGAATGGTGATAATATTCTAAGATGAGAGCTGAAAGGGTACTGTATTAAGGAGCAGCATCCTAATTTGATTTTAGGATTTGTAATATATATATAGAGAAACTGAGACTTCAAGTACTGCTAGAAAGCAGTGGCCACAGTACAACTTTGGGTATGTTCACACAGTGGATTTAAATGTGGAATATAATGAAGAATTTAAAAAATGTCAGAATTTCATTTCCAAATCTGAGTGCAATTTATATCCCATATTTTAAATGGGAGATCTGCATGAATGAAAAAGGGATATGGATATGTCACTTCTTTAACATGGGATCTGCTTGGATTCTACCTTGGACAGTAGAAACGAGGTTCAATCCTTATAAAATGGGGCTGATTGGCATCAAGAAATGCATCAAATCCACCACTACATTTTACAGTCCTTATCTAAAATCTGCATTGAAAACTGTATTTTAGACAAATTCTGAGATGTTCCCACTGCAGCTGTTCTACATCAAGAAAATCTGACATGTGAACATACCTTTAGAGGGCTATATCCCTTTAGCAACTGTTGGCCTTTGTTGGTTTTGCTTAGGAGAGACACCGCTGGTCCATAATAGTATATGATTGACAATTTCTGAATTAATCTAAGAGAGATTGATTTGAGCCATGGGAGCACAACAGACACCACCTTCCTTTCATTCTTTTCTATACAGGTTTAGAGGTTGTTAACGTCTTCTAGCACTACGGGAATATCTGATTTAGGAGGGTGGTCCCTATGGAGCAATAGACAGCACTACTGTAAGAGTATGACCATATTATTTACCTGGAGGCTGCATATATTTTTTGAAATACAGTGAATACATTCAGTTGACATCATATTTCTATGCTACAACATAAAAGACCCCTTCAAGAAAAAACATATGGAAATTTTTACTCACTCACTGTCTAATCGGGAAGAAAAATACAGTGTTTAATGTAGGAAAACTGTCATTGCCCTTGGGAAAAAAACAGAGAAATCGTGAACATGTTAATTTGAAGAAATGAAGTGAAACCTACTGCTAAGGTACCACAATGACAACTTAATATAAAATCCATTTATTATGTGCAATACTGTTTGTACCAGTACAAAGATTGGAGACTGTTGTAGTGGAGATAGTCTCTCTCTTTTGCGACAGTTATCTTTAGTAGTGTTGAGCGATTATTATCGACAAAGTTGAAATCGGCACAGTTTTTATGTTGATCGAAATTTTTAGATCATGCGATAATTTAGGTTAAAATCGTGCAATCGTCTGTGCATTTTGGCCATCCGTCATTTTGGCGGCCAGCAAATCATTTACAGAAAAGAGCAGGGGGGAATGTGTGGGGAAAACGTCATAAACTGGGATGTGTATGGGGGGCAATTGGCTGGAAAAATCATATGACTCTTTTTTACATAGAACGGGCCCCTGTTCACCCCTCAGTGTCTCTCAGCGTCCCAGAGCATTGGGAACTTTCCGCTCTGCCGTGCCCAAAACGCTCAGCAAAATTTTATTCTATTTCTTCACAGAGAAAAAAATCTACGTTAAACTGTGTTTCTTTTCAACTTTGTTAGATTAGAGATTGGGGAAGGTTTTTTTGTAGTTAGGGGAAGGGAAATTTTAAAGGAGCATCTACCGCTGTAAAAATCCCGGGGGGTTATGAGGGGGGGGGCCCCTGCGAAGCGAAAACCCGACAAGGGCCCATAAAAAAATACTGGATAAATTCACCAAACTTTGGTAACATTTTACTGCAAAGCTTTAAATTTTTAAAAAGTTTTTTAATTTAAATATTTTGGGATTTTTGGGCAGCCCCGAACTTATATTAGATCACATCTTTTTAGTAACTGCAGGTTTCTTTGGGTTGGTTCAAAACTTTCCCCTTTAAATTTTATCGTATACATTTTTAATAGGTGTTCATTTTTTTTAATTTTGGGGCCCCTTCCACCTTTTTTTGAAAATTTTCCACCTTGCCCGTTAAATTAGAATTTCCCGGCAAATTTTTTAGTCACCCCCAGGTGAAAAGAAAAAGGTGGGCCCAAAAAAAAACCTTTTATTATTTCCCCATTTCATTAAAAGATACGTGTTTTTTTTACTTTGGGGCACTTTCCGGCTTTGTTCAATTTAGGCACCTTGCACTTAAATGTAATTTCAGCAATTTTTATAGCACCCCAGGTGAAATTTAAAGGGGGCCAAAAATTAAACCCTTTTTTTAAATTTGAATTTCATTACAGGTAGGGTTTTTTGCACTTTTTCCCAGTCCCGATTTGTTGATAAAACCCCCCCCTTGCCCGTTTTTTAAATTTTTTTTAATTCCCGTAATTGTTAGTTACCCCCCAGGTGAATTGATAGGGGGGCCAAAAAATACCTTTTTTATCTGAATACATTTAAAAAACTTTTTTTTTGACTTTGGCGTACTACCAAATTTGTTTTTGAGGCACCTTGCACTTAAATGTGAATACTTTCAATTTTGTAGTCACCCCAAAATTTTTGGCGATTATTATCGGGCAAAGTTTAAATCGGCACGTTTTTTATGGTGATCGGATTTTTTTTGATCAGGGGATTAAAATTTTGGTTAAAAACTGGGGCCCAAACTTTTAAATTAAATTGGCCCCGGCGTTCCTTTAATTTTGGGGCCGCAAATTTGATTACAGAATTGAGGGGGGTGAGATGGGTGTGCGGCCGTCCCTGGGCTGGGATGTGTATGGGTTTCCCATTGGCTGGGAAAAAACACATGACCCCTCCCCCCCCCCTTTTCCCTAGAACAAAGTTTCCTGTTAAGCCTCAGTGTCTTTCAGGGGTCTCAAAAGCCGAAGGACTTGGTCCCTTTTCCCCAAAAACTCAGGGGAAAAAAAAAATATTTTTCCCGAGAACCCCCCTACTATTAGCTGTTTTCCTTCCAATTTAGTTAGATTGAGATTTGGAAAAATTTTATATAGTTAGGTAGAGAAAATTTTTAAAAGGGCATCACCGTGTAAAATCAAGGGGGGGAGCGGAGGGGGTGCCCCCGGGGGAAAAACAGACAAGCTCTTAAAAAAATAGGGAAAAAGTTCACCAAGACTTTTGTTGTAGGGCATTGCAATAGCTTTATTTTTAAAAAGTTTTCTATTGAAATAATTTTCCCGGATATTGGGCGCCCCCCCCCCCCCCCCCGAATTTTTTAGGTAACATCTTTTTAGTAAATGCAGGGCTCTTTGTTAGGGTGCAAAAACTCCACTTTTATTATCAGTATACATTTCGATAGGTGTTCATTTTCAATTTTGCCCATTCCACCTTTGTTGAAAATTTTTCCCCCTTGAGTTAAATTAGAATCCAGCAATTTTTTTAGTCACCAAAGGGGAAAATTTATAGGTGCCAAAAAAAAACCCCTTTTTTTATTTCCCAATTTCATTACAAAATACATGTTTTTTTTTTTCTTTGGCGAATACAGCTTTTTTTCATTGAGGCACCTTGCACTTAAATGTGAAACAGCAATTTTTTTGTAGTCACCCCAAAAGGGGAATTGAAAGGTGCCCAAAAATACCTTTTATTATCCCCAATCATTTCCCGGTACGTGTTTTTTGCACTTTTGGCCCATCCCCGATTTGTTGTAGAGCCCCCTTGCAGTTAAATTTGGGAAACCCGCAATTGTGTAGTTACCACAGGTGAATTGATAGGGGCCAAAAAATTCTTTTTTTTATCCGAATACAAATTTCAGGTACGTGTTTTTTTTCACTTTTTGCCCTCCAGGGTTTGTTGATAGGGGCCACCCCTTTCAGTTAAATTTTAATCCAAGCAATTGTGTGTTTCCCCCAGGTGAATTTTATTTGGTGCCAAAAATTTTCCCTTTTTTTTATCCGAATACATTACAGATTTGTTTTTTTTTTACTTTGGCGCACTACAAAACCCCCGTTTTTAATTTTTGGGACCTTGCACTTAAATGTGAATAAATGCAATTTTTTTGTCACCACGGGGGAAATTGGTTTGGTGCCCAAAAATACCTTTTATTATCCCAATTTCATTTAGATAAGTGTTTTTTCACTTTTGGGGCAGGGCCCGCTTTGTTGTAGATCTACTTTTCAGTTTTTTAAAATTTGGGAAAACCCCGGGAATTTTGTAGTCAACCCCTGGTTTAATTGGTTTTTAAGGGTTTCCCCAAAACATCCCCCCCCCCCCAAAAACCGAATACATTACAGATAGTTTTTTTTTTGCAAATTTTGCCCCCGTTCCGATTTGTTGATAGAGCCAAACCCTTTCGTTAAAATTTTTTAATTTTACCAAAATTTTGTTGTTTTCCCAGGTGAATTTTATAGGTGCCAAAAAATACCTTTTTTTTTTGGAAAACATTACAGGTTTCGTGTTTTTTGACTTTGGTGCAATACAGCTTTTTTCAATTTAGGCACCTTTCACTTAAATGTGAAAACTGGGGAATTTTTTATTCACCACAGGTAAATGGGGTAGGTGCCAAGAAATACCTTTTTATTAAACCCAAAACATTTCAGATACATTTTTTTTTCACTTTTGGGGCAGGCCACTTTGTTAATAGTTTACTTTGGGGAGTTAAATTTGAAAATTTAAACAATTTTTTTAGTCAAACCCCAGGGAAATTTATAGGGGCCAAAAAAAAATTTTTTTTTTATCCGAATTTCATTACCGTACGGGGTTTTTTGCACTTTTGCCCCCCCCGTCCCCGAAAATTTTTAATAGGCCCCCCTTGCTTTTAAATTTTGAATTTCCCGCAATTGTGGGGTTTCCACAGGGGGAAATGTAGGTGCAAAAAATACCTTTTATTATTTGAATACCCTTACAGATCAGTGTTTTTTTTTATTTGGTGCCCCTACCCTCTTTGTTTTATTGAGGACCTTTTTCACTTAAAAGTGAATTTCTGCAATTTTTTAGTCACCCAGTGAAAAGAAACCCCCGTTCCCCCAAAAAAAACCTTTTTTTTATCCGAATAACATTTCAGAAACGTGTTTTTTCATTTTGGCGCAAAGGGCCCGCTTTGTTGTCGATCCCCACTCCTTTTCAGTTTTATTTGAATCCCGGGAAAATTTTTTTTTGGGTTTGAGGGGGTTTAGAATTTGCGGAATTTTCCAACCTTTTTAAAAAGAGATTTTTCCAAAAATCTTCCATTTCCTTCTCAAATTTGTATATTTCTGAACATGGAGCGAAATTTGGGTGGTAAGCGAGCAAAGAGGGGGGGTTTTTGGACATGGAGGTAGAGGTACAAGAGAAGGGTGGTTTCCCTTTCCCGTGTGGCAACAAACGCTTTCCCGGGATCGCGGGGTTTCAGGACCCCTAGGTGTCAAAAGCGGGGCAGGGCCCTGTGAATCTAGTAATGAAACGTGTCGCAATTTTGTCCTTCAGTGGGGTTAAAAGCAACCTGCATCCAGCGTTCTTAACCTTCGTCCCCCGTCCGGGGCCCCAAAAAGTCGTTTTATCAGCTCATCGGGATCCCTCAACATGAAAACAGCCCAAATGTGAACTCGTGTACCCCCCACTGTGGTTTAAACCATTTTGGGAAAACCTCTTTTATGTAAAAAAGCGGGTTTGGGGTCAGAAGGATGTTAAAAAAATAAAAGGCCAAAGAGGATGAATTTTTTTCTGCCCCTGAGCCCAGTTATGGGTGCCCTAAAAGGGGGAGAGGAAGCCCGGGCAATTTGGCCAAAAAAAAAACCCGGGCGGTCCCCCGGGAACCCCCCTTGCAGTCCCCCCTTGTTGTCCCGCAGCTTTTGGATGCAGGGAAATTTTCAGGCGACGAAGTCACCTGTGTTGATGATGATTTTGACGACATTTGGCGGATCCCAAAGTGGTCTTTTCAGCAGAATTTTTTTTGGGGAGCGCTTCTCACTGGGAGGGGAAAATGATGGGGTGGGGTCAGTAAGGGTTCCGCCCCAAAAGGGAGGGGGGCGGTCGCCCCGAAGGCGGCCTATATTTTCGCCCCCCACGGTCAGACCCTAAACCCCCTTCCCGCTTATCGCCGTCAAAAAAAGGGCCCCGGACCCCCTTTAAGTCTGGGGGCCCTTTTTGAGCAGCCTCTGATTCACCCAGCGGTTTTCATTTTGCCGCCTTTGCCGTAAAGCATTTTGTAGAGGCAAAAAAAACCTTTTGGGGGTTAACCCCCACCAAAATGTCTAGTCAATGCAGCGAATGCTGAGTTGAAATGGTAGGCCCAAAAAACGGTGCCAAAAAAGGCCCAGACCCACGCCGGGGGGCCCCCAACCCCTGTCACACCCTCTGTCTCCCCCTCCCCCTCCGCCCCCCAAGCGTTTCCCCAGCGGGCCCTTTTCTTCAGGGTCATGATAGGGGGGTTCCCGCCTCTGCTTAGCCTCCACCCCTTTTCCCCGAGTACCACCAGCACCACCAGAGACCCATTCCTTTCCCCTTCTCCTTCCCCCAGTTTTGACGACCTGACGCCCTACAGCGGGGCCCGTTAGCAGCCCGCCTTCTGTCTTCCAGGGTTTGGGAGCAGAAGAAACACTTTAACCCCAAAACCCCCCCAAAAGCCAAAAACCCCGAATGTCGGTTTGCCAGGCTTTTGGCCCGGAAATGTTTCCTTTCGTCTGGTGGGGGCACAGATTTGGGGGCCCCCAATCATTTGGGCCCCTTTCTGCCCCAATTTCCAAAATGCCGGGGCAGGCCTTTCTTTGCCCCCCGGAAGCCGTCCCCTGCCCTGGCCCCCCCCCCGGTTCCCCTCCCCAAAAAATTTTAAGCGCCCTTGGGCAGCATCTGTGGCCCGGGAAAGCCATCTGACCCCCCGACACATGGACTAGTAAAAACGGCCAAGGCCCCTATATCTCTGTGACAAACTCCCCTGGGTGAGGGGGGATGTTTTCTGGGGGTGCGGGGCTCTCCCGGGTCGGCGCACGCTTTTTCAAAACCGAAGGGGTGGTGCAGGGTTCTTTTTCCCCCAAAGGCCTCTGGTGGCTTCCCTCGGGGCCCCGGAAAAAACCCGGCCGGGTTTTTGAATTAATCTTTTTCTTGGAGGGCCGTCCACACACAGGTCAGGGGCTTTTGGACGGCTCTTTTCCCCCAATGAGAACCCGGGGCTGGCTGCGTTTCCAAGAAAACCCTTTTGCCAGGCAAGGTGGTGTGCTGATAAAGGGTGAAAACTGTGGCCGCCCTTAAGATCGGTAGGCTGGGACATTTCCCTTGCCTGGCCATGTCTTTAACCTTGTCGTCCCGAAATTTTTAAAGAGTTTCCCCGGGGCTGGACTGCCTGCTGGGAAAGTCGAAGTCTAAGTTCGCAAATTCCGCCATTCGCAACCCCGCTTTGTCCCGCCTGGGTGCGTTTTCAGCGTTCCCGGTCGGCCCCCCCGTTTTAAAAGTTTCATTGTTATTTGGCCCAAAAGCGAAATTCCACCCCCCCCAAAGCTCCCGCGATTGTGGCAGCAGGCAATGCCATTAAAGCAGTCGAAGTTACCCCCCCCCCCCCATTCCCTTTTCCCACCCCCGTTCCTTTCCTTTTTTTGGGTGTTTAACCACCGGGTTTGGGGATGAAAAGTCTGCCCCATCCAATTTCCGTTTTTGAAAGAAAAACCCCCCAAAAATGGGTCAGTGCCCGGGCAATGCCCTTGTTTTGCAAAGAGCCCTTGTGGTGATCTTAGTTCTGGAAAAGATTTTTTGGGCATCTGAAACAACAGTTTCCCGCCCGCGCGGGAAATGGGCGAGGGACCCCAGATGCGGCCCCCGGAACCTTTCCCCTACGTCCAACCACAAGGCCCGAAAGTTTTTACAAAATTTTATTGGTCGTCATTAGGGAGTGGTTCGGGGTCCTGGGGGTAGTGCAAGGTGGGGCATAAGCTCCCCAGGGTGCATTCATCTTTAGGCAAGTCAGGGCTGTGTTGAAGCTGGCCGGAGGCAAACGGTACGAGGGGGGAGGAGGTATTCCCAGATACCGACGTTTTTCTTTAAGTCCCTGCCTTTGGGAAAAAAGGGTTTTTTGCGAATTTGAGGCGGGGAGGAAGGGTGAGGAAATTTAGTTGGAAATCCCCCCCCCCCCCCCCCCCCCCCCCTCCCCCCCCCCCCAAAAACCCCGGGGGACCCCCCCTTGGGAAACCAAGGTCCCCCCCCTTTTTCCATGAGTGCTTGGATGCTCCATTTCCTCCAAAAGTCCTGCTTTAAAGGGCCCATCAAAATAAAAACAAAGTTATGGGGGGCCCACCCCCCCGGGACCCACGATACAAAACAAAACTCGCATTTCCTTCCCACCTCCCAAATAGGAGTAAAATGAGGAAATGGAGACCTTGCTGAGATCAACTGGAGAATCTGTTGGTCTGCTTCCTTTCCCCCAAAATTAGGTGGAAAAACATCAGCGATGACAGCAGTAGAGTGCCAAGTGCCTTTTAGTGGCAGCAGCGCAGCGGGCAAGGGGGCGGGAAGAAGGGGTGCCCGGGGCAATCTTTATTTACCACCTACCAACGCATGCAATGCAGGGACACATGCAACACCGACCGGGTTTAAGATCAGGGTGCCGATTTGGTCTCACACCGATGTTTTTGTATTTTTTCCCGGACCCAATAGATTTTGGGTACCCAAAATGGATAAAAGGCCGACTCGGGCCCCCTAGAGGTGTTTTTCCTCCCCCGCAGCCGCGTCATATCTGAGCGGACCTTCCCCACAGCTGGAGGAGTCTTACGGGAAAAAACGCACCAGCTTTTACGTAATGTGGATGTTTGCTTTCTGTTTGAATCAGGCATGGATCTCTGAGATGTTGTGGCCCAAAATTGCCGGGTCACCGTTAGTTCCCGGTCTATTAAATTTTTTTAAAACAGAAATGGTCCTCTTGAACATTTTTTTTTTAAAAATGTTATTTTTTTCTGCTTTTTTTATTCTCTTTCCCCAACAGTTCTTTTTTGCGGGTTTTTGCTGTGAGGAGACTGTAAAAGACGCAAGGTTTATGACAAACCGTTTTCCTTTTTTCCACTTTTCTTTAGAAGTTTTGCTTTGGGAAAGGGTTTTGAGGTCATGTTGCTGTGAGATACAGCTTTTAAATTATGGTCCTTTGGAACGAAATGTGGCTTTTAAGGCATTTTCCCTCACAAATTTTTTTTTTGTGGTGAGAAGCATATTTATAATTTTTTGGGGTCTGTTGCTGTGAGATAAAAATAAAACTGGTCCCTTTTGGAAAAGAAAAAGTGGTTTTAAGTGGGTTTCCCCCAAATTTTTAATAGTGCCCTTTGAAATCAATTTATTAAATTTTTTTGGGTCTGTGCTTTGAAATGCCTAAAAACAGGTCCTATTTTTAAAAAAAAAAAGTTTTTTCTTAACGACATTTGTCCCCTTTTCCCAAATTGCCCAAAGTGGGTCAAGGGTATGCTTTTAATTTTTGGGGGGTTTTGTGTGCATGCAGCTTACTACAGGTCCTTTTAAAAAAAAATGTTGTTTCTAACAGCTTTTGTTTTTTCACAATTGTCAAATGGTCAAGGGTATGTTTGAATTTTTGGGGGGGATTTTGCTGGAATTTCAGATACTACAGGTCCTTTTTTAAAAAAAAATGTTGTTTCTACAGACATTTGTTTTCAAAATTGTAAAAGAGTGGTAGGGTGTGGTGCGTCAGAAACGGGAAATGGTAGGCATTTTTAATTCCCCAAATATTCAAAATGACTTGTTTTTGCAAGTTTTTAAATTAGAAATCCCTTAGGGGAAACCAAAACAATTAAAAAAAAAGAAACCCAAAGCAGGTGGGTTTCCATCCATTTTAAAAGTGTTTTTCAGAATTACAATTAAATCAAAAAAATTTTGCATGAAAAATTAGTGGTAAAAAAATTTCCCTTGAATTGTAAAGGGAGGAAAGGAAAAACTTGCCCAGATGTAGGTAAAGGGCATGGAGACGGAGAGGCCCGGAAAAAAGTCAGGCCCAATTTCCCCACCCCCTTGAGTAAAAATGAAAAAAAGAACCCCAAAAAAAAACGGCACCTGGGTTGGCAAAGTGTTAACCACCAGTTTTCCCAAAGTGAAGTCAATTTGGGGCCGCCTCATACAGAGGGGGAAGCGGTACCCGGCAGGACAGTATATGTCCCTGAAATAAAATGGTGGTTGAAAGATCCTTTTTCCGGCACTTTTTAATCTGGGGGCATGCAGGTTTGGGGGTCATGCTTTGGCCCCCTAGTCAATTCAGTGAAACTAAAATGGGGTTCAAAGCTCCTTTTTCCCGGCACTTTTTTTTGGGGGGCAGCAGGTTTTTTGGTCATATGCGGCAGGACAGGTATAGTCAATGTAGTTAACTAAAATGGTGGTTCAAAACCCCCCCGGGCATTTTTAATTTTGGGGCGACAGGTTTTAAGGCCCAAATCGGTCCAGGACTATAGTTAATGTGCGTTCAACAAATGGTGTTGAAAGACTCTTTTTCCCCGGGACTTTTTTAAACTGGGGTCATGAGGTTGGGGCTCATGGTGGCCCCGGGCGGTATGTCAATGTCAGTGAAATAAAATGGTGGTTTAAAGACTCCTTTTTTCCGGCACTTTTTAAAATTTGGGGGGGCAGACAGGGTTTTAAAGGCTTTAAAGCGGTCCAGGACGGTATTTTCAATTTTCCGGAAACCCCCCCCCCCCCCAAAAATGGTGCCCCCCTTCAAAGACTCCTTTTCCCGGGACCTTTTTTTTTTTGAGGGGGGGCAGACAGGTTTAAAAGGTCATGCTGCGGGGCCAGGAATGTTTAGTTAAAGTGCAGGGGTTTAATAAAATTTGGGAGTTGAAAAACTCCTTTTTCTTGCACTTTTAAAACTGGTTTGGGGCAGACAGGTTTTTAATGGTCTATGTGGTACAGGGTCCGGGATAGTCAATGTCCGTTCAACTAAAATGGTGGTGAAAGACTCCTTTTTTCCCGGGACCTTTTTTTTAAATTTGGGGTTAAAGGGAGGTTTGGGGGTCATGTGGGCCCGGAAAAGGGGATAGTCAATGTCCTGGAAATTTAAAAAGGGGGGTTGGGAAACTCCTTTTTTCCCGGCACTTTTTAATTGGGGTCCTTTCAGGTTTTGGGGGTCATGCTGTGGGCCCCCGGAAGGTATTTGGGCAATGTCCAGTTCCAAAATAAAATGTGGTTCAAATTCCCCTACTGCCCCTTTTGGCCTTTTTAATTTGTGGGTCAGCAGGTTTAAGGGGTCATTTCTGTGGGGCAAGCAAGGGAATTTGTGAATGGTTTTGTGATTTTTTTTCGTGGCTTTTTTTTCCCCAATGTGTTGCCTTTAAAATGTAGCAAGTATCCATTTGACTGTTGGGGGTGTTAATTGGGAGCTTTTCCCGCCCTGTTTTGGGGGTTTTAAGAATGAAGGGGGTTGTTGCTCTCCCCTAGACTTTTTAAAGGGCACGATTTACAACTCTTCATTGACCATTTGAATTCTTTTCATAAAGGTCGGGCTATCGCCCTCGGGGCCGTTTTTTTGTTTGGGCCCAAAGTTTAATTTGTCAACACTTAAACTTTTGCTTTGGGTGCAAGTAGTTCTTTATGCTCTCTTAAAGTGGACATCCCTTTTTGGGGTAGGGTTTTTTGTAAATTCAGGTAGAGCTTTATGAGAACCTCCCCTAATTGGTCCATGTTTTATTATTGGAATTACTAGTTTCACAGCAGGGAAACACAAGGAGAAACCCCTTCAAAACCCCTTTTTTGTTTTCAAGGGAGGGGCAAATTTTATTATATTTACAACCCAATTTGTTTAACCCCTTTTCACCTTTTTGTAAAATTTGGAAAAATAACATCTGGGCCCCTTGTACAAATGTAAATTTTTTGTTGTCAATAAAGTTTAAGCAAGGATGGGGAGAAGATGTGGATAAAGGGAGGGGTATAGGTAATTTTAAAGCTTTGTTTACCCTCCACCAATCCCTAGCATATGGTTGTAGCAAACATTGAGTTGACCATATCATGGCTTCTTGTGCTATCTATACTTAGACCGCAACAAGAGCCACTTAAAACCATTTAAAAAGCTGGGATACAGTAACTTTCTGTGCTGTGATACCATGGTATACTATCTGTTTATCTTTTTACATCTGAGTAGACCACCATTCTCTAACACAGTCTAACAGAGATTACAAGGAAGTAAAAATACACATAAAAAATGGCTCTCTTTGGATATGACATGAATCTCTGTCATGGGTTTTAACAAGATTTCCAACCCTTTTCACAACTAGAAAAGCACAATATGCAGCATTATTCTTGCTGTCAAAATGAGATAAACTTATGCAGTGCCACAGCATACTATACTATAAGTTAAAAGCATCTACTGGTCTCCATTCGGATACAATTATACTAGAAAAACATGAATCAATACATAAGACTGGACCTCAGACAAACCCTAAAATACACACATCATTGTACTCTGTAAAATATCTGAATACCCTTGGTGTATTTTAAAGTTTAGAAAGCATGCGTGTGTAATATGTAGATGACTGCTTCACCGGGTGGTGTCATGAGATGTGGTGCACCGGCGCTTGAAGCAACAACAAACAACATTGGTTCCAGAGATCCTTCAGGCTTTACTCACGGCACTTATCTTATGGACGTTACACTTCACTCTTGTCACAGGATATCACATTTATCATATCGTACAGTATTAGACTTCCTCTCTTAAATTGCTCCCTGGGCAATTTCCCTTTATTTTCCTCTCTTCTCTCTGCAGCCTCCCTCCAATCACTGAGCCAGCATTCCACCTAAAAGACTTAACGGGTGCCTCAGCACAACTACTCAGGACAAACTGTTCTGGCCTGCTCTCATCGGTACTACTCTTCAGGACAGCCAACACTCTCTGCCCACTATGTACCTAATACGGGATTTGCACAATCCCCTACTTTCAGTCTCCTGTACTTCTCTCTTCTTCTACCTCTTCCTCTTTGTCTTACTGGTACATCTGTGACTAGGGTTGATACCACCACCCAGCCTGTCCTATCCACCATCGGCTGATGGGTAGGAAGATCAGATATTTTACTGGAACATAACTAGAACAGTCCTCAGTTACAATCTGAGGAATAGGCTTAACTAAACTCCTAAACAGAACTAACTAGACCCTGTCAGGCATCCTCCTTATAACAGTCACCTTGTAGCCCCTCCTCAGCAGTACACCGATTGGCTGCAGAAACAGCTTCATTGTCTCCCTACTTAACTGCTGCACACTGATTGGCTGCAGAAACAGCTTCATTGTCTCCCCACTTAACTGCTGCACACTGATTGGCATCAGGCCTAGCTTCACTGTCTCAACACTTAACCCTTTGAATCAGCCTACTATAAACATCAAAATACACTTTTTACCCTTACATATTTAAGAGAGTATTGGCACTCAAAGTCTCTAACACAAATGTCTAGAATATGAAAACATTTTAGAGGAAAAAATGTGGGTACTTTCTAAGCACTGTGAGCCCCATCCTTACATAATTCAAGATGATGTTCACCTTTGTTCTTTGGGAGACCATTTATAGTTTTCATCAATGGTATTTGGATCCACTATCGACCTCTATGGACCCTTTAAAGCCAAAAGAGTCAGTAACCATTCAGAATTGATAGTTTGAAGTCATGACACCAGTGTTAACGGAGCCTCACCTCTACATAATGATAAAGTTACAAAATTTGTAAGGCTGAAAAAAAGACATCCATCTAGTTCAGCCCATTGCCCTATAGTGTTGATCCAGAGGAAGGCAAAAACCATTATGAGGTAGAAGCCTTATTTTTGGGAAAAAAAATCCTTTCCGACTCCAATCTTGCAATCAGAATAAATATTTGCTATGCGCCAATAATTTGGAACATACCTCACTACAATACAGTCCATAAATATTAAGAATAGAGGCCTGTTTTATTAATTTTCATAAGGCGGAGCTGTACTTCTTCCTGGGTTAGACACAAAATATTTAAGATGGAGTTTACCTTATCCCTGTGTACATCAACAGGAATTGTATTTTCCTCTATAAATACAGTGGAGAAAAAAATGTTTAATAGAGTTGCTTTCTCCTCATCGCCCTCTACAATACCTCCCTCACTCCTTTTCAAAGGGCCAACATTTTCAGTTTTATTATTTTTACTATTTATATAGTTAAAATATATAATTATGATAATAGCTATTGTGATGGCTCATTACAGCCCCTCTCCAGCCTCCATTGACAGAACATAAGAGCTGGAAGTAATACCTGTATTAAATTAATGGTATTGATGTGAGAAGACATGGGGAATACAATTCTGAATTAGAAGAACCTTTTTTTTTTTTACTAATAAACATGTTAAAAAACAATAATTACATTACAAACATTATTGTAAGAATGAAAAATACAAAATAGTAGGGAGATAGACAATAGGAAAAATCACTGAAGAAAATAGGAAAAATTAATATTAATTAACTGTCTAGTTTTAATATAGATGTATGAACATCATTAGAGCTATCCGAGGCAGGTAAGAAGAAGACACCATCCTGCAAATACTTAGCATAGTGATTCTGATTGTGAACGTAATTATATCTCTAGTAGAATTTTTTTGTCTTATTTCCATTTCCATTGCACAGTGACAGAGAAGGAAATTGGTATATGCATCATTGATGATAATACTAATAATTACATCACAATGGAGCATCATTTTCCCTGTAAAGGAGCTTACTAAAATGAAGTTAAAAAAATATGTTAATTAACAAATAACTTATATGGTCCCTAACTACACAATAATAAATGTGCCTTTCCAGACATTTATTAATATAGCATCCTAAAGAAAAGAACAGACATCATCCAAAACAACTCTCAGTTAAAAAATATATTTTATTAGTACACTACAAACATAAATGGAGTAATGAAAAATACAAAAAAGAGGTGAAAGGCAGACAATAGGAAAAATCAATGAGCAATTGAACTGAACTACTATATACCTTTGTTAGGATTATATTTGGGTGTTTATGTACATACTGAAATTGATTTGTATTAATTGATGATGTTATGTATGCCCTACATTCAAGGACTTCATTATTTATGAATTTTTTTCACTGACTTTTACCATTGTCTACCTCCCACATATTTTGGTATTTTTTATTCCTCCAAATGTGTTATTGGTGTAATTAGAGATGGGCGAATTGATTCTAACGAAGTGGAATTCGTTTAGAATTTCAGGAAAACTTCGGTTCGGAACAAAGTCGAACTTTGGGGTACTTCGGGTGAACGAAGTGTGCTTTTGATTGATAAAATGGCTGCAAGCACATGGCGCTACATGGGCAAAGCACTCTGAAGGAAAAGGGCATACCTGCATGACATGTGCAGGATTAAGCCCAATCAAGACCGGCGGGTTTCTGTGACGTCACCGCACTATATAAGTCCGGGCCGACGCCGGGACTCACACTCCTCTCACTGTGCTCATCAGGGAAGTGCTGCCGGGGCTGATAGCTCTTACTGAAGAATTGATTTTTATATAAGCGATTTCTGTGGGGTGCCCTCAGTTTGTCTCAGAGACTTTTTCTTTTAATGTTCTATTTCAATTTTTGGGGGAAATTGGATCTGAAATCTATGTGCGTCCACTGCAAGCTGCATATACATTCAATATCCAAGTGGGATCTAAGCCAGTTCCTGTTGTATTCATTTAAAGAAACAGTTTTTTTAAACAATACAAATACCACTTCATTTTTGGCTGCTCAATTCAATTGCGCAATTTACATCCGGGGTTTAAATTTAAAACGTTGTTTTGCTGGTGTGCTGCCCCCAAAGAAACCTTTTTTTAAAACGCCAAAATATATAAATTTTTTCCTGTAGCCTAATCACAAGCAAAGGTTAATTACAACTGTATCTCTTGTTGTGTGGCGTAGAAAACACGCATTGTAACACCTACAAAGCTACTATTTTGTGCGGCCTCAATTCTTTGGCGCAATTATATCCAGGGGTTAATTAAGCGTTGTTTTGCTGGGGGGTTGCTGACCCCAAGAAACCGTCTTTTTCAACGCCAAAATATAAAATTTTTCCTGTAGCCTAATTCACAAGCAAAGGTTAATTAAAAATTTTATCTCTTTTTTGTGGCGTAGAAAAACACGCAATTGTAACACGCTACAAAGCTACTATTTGTGCGGCTCAATTCTTTGGCGCAATTTACATCCAGGGGTTAATTTAAAAGCGTTGTTTTCCTGGTGTGCTGACCCAAAGAAACTGTCTTTTTCAACGCCAAAATAATATAAATTTTTCCTGTAGCCTAAATCACAAGCAAAGGTTAATTAAAACTGTATCTCTTTTTGGGTGGCGAGAAAACACGCAATTGTAACACCTACAAAGCTACTATTTTGTGCGGCTCAATTCTTGGCGAAATTTTTATATCCAGGGTTAATTAAGCGTTGTTTTGCTGGTGTGCTGACAAAAATAAACCGCTTTTTCAACGCCAAAATATATAAATTTTTCCTGTAGCCTAATTCCCCAAGAAAAGTAATTACAACTGTATCTCTTTTTGTGTGGCAAGAAAACACGAAAATTGAACACCTACAAAGCTACTATTTTGTGCGGCTCAATTCTTTGGCGAAATTTTTACATCCAGGGGTTAAATTAAGCGTTGTTTTGCTGGTGTGCTGACCCCAAAAAAAACGTCTTTTTCAACGCCAAAATATATAAATTTTTCCTGTAGCCTAATTCACAAGCAAAGGTTAATTAAAAGCTTTAAACTCTTGTTGTGTGGCGTAGAAAACACCCAATTGTAACACACTACAAAGCTACTATTTTGTGGGGCAAATTTCTTGGCGCAATTTACATCCAGGGGTTAATTTAAAGCGTTGTTTTGCTGGTGTGCTGACAAAAATAAACTGTCTTTTTCAACGCCAAAATATTTAATTTTTTCCTGAAGCCAAATTTCATGTCCGAAGGTTAATTAAGCCTGTTTGTGCTTTACATTAGTAAAACACACAGTGGGTTTTTAAACTACACATACAAGTAATTTTTCCTGACCATTTGAGGAGCGCAATTTATATCCAAGGGTTACCCAAGCTTGTTACTTTGGGTTCATTTGGAGTCAAAAACAGGGTGTTTTAATTATCATATACAGATATCATCATAAAACCCGTGCCCTGTACATTTTAGAACAAACATATGTCAACAGAGAGGTGGCAGGCTCGCACCTGCGAGTGGCAGTGGCACAAACATTCCTGGAACAAACCAAGTCGCAGCACAGCAAGGGGACGTCGCAGCGGGGGTCCACTCAGTGAGGGCCACAACTGCCACTGTCATCTAGCGGCCGTGTGTTGTTCACAACCCAAGGGTTCTTGATTGGTGCCTAGGTCATCCTTTTCCCCTCCCAGATGACATCGAAAACCCCCCCAGCCAAGAGTCGGTGGGAACCTCAGACACAACCATTAGTTGGCTTTTGGCCCGGGAGGCGGTTCAGGCGGCCCCTCACCTGTCCTCAGCCCTTCCTCTGTCCCATCCGATTCCCTCAGCCAGAGATCTACTATGTGGTTCTGGGCTCAGCGCCACATATAAACGAGGATTGAACAATTTGAGGAGGGCAGTCAGCAGCTACTTGCAGCAAAGAAATGGGCCAATATCGCCTGCTTCTTGCGTAGGCGCAAAGTAAAAGATTGTGAGTGACATGGGAGGTCATTTTGTGAGAGTCAGCCTGGGCAAACCAAGACCAGTGATGAGGACAGCAGTGACGATGAAACACAAATAGATGATGATTAGCCGACCGCACTTGGGAGCCGGGTGAGGCAAGGGCTTCATCCATCGTCAGGAGAAGAGGGCGCCCAGCTTGCGCGTCAGGCAGCAGCGCAGCCAGCAAGTGGGTCGTGTGGCCGTGGTCAGCAGGATAGCACAGTGTGATGTCGGGTGCCAATCGGCCACGGGGTAAAAAACCCGCTTCGCAGGTCCAAGAAAGTAGCGGCACAGGGGCTCAGCGAGGCAGCGGGGGCAGTAGTCACTCAGTGCGGAGCTTTGGGGGCTAAAATCCAATACCCCGGCAGTGTGGCAGTTCTTTGCTAAGACACCGGAGGAGCTGAATATGGGTAAAAGTAGAATCTGTGGGCAGAAAGTGAAGCGTGGCCAGGGAGCTAACGTTGGCACCACGGCCCTGCGTCAACACATGCAGCTCACCATCCCGTGGTGTGGGAGAAACGTGGTTTCAGATGTGGTGGTCCATCCGCCGCCGCAGCAACAGCAAAGCAGCAGCACAGGCCCAGTGGCACGCATTCCATTGCAGCCAGCCCAAGGCTCCACCACCTCTGCAGAAGGGGAGCTGTTTCCTCTTTGACATCATCTCCCGGTCCAGATGCTCCTGCTCCTCGCTACTCATGGCGCCAGCAGTCGTTCAGCGAGGCGATTGCAAAGAGACAACAGTATGCGCCAAAACCATCCTAAGGTGCAGCAGCTGACCTGCTCCTGTCCAAGTTGTTGTTTTGCGTCCCCCCTTCCAAATTTTTGACTCTGCACCATTCAGAGAACTAATGGCTTGTGCCGAGCCGAGAGGGAGAGTTCCAAGCCGTAATTTCTTTTCCAAAAAGGCAGTACCAGCACTTCATAAATATGTAGAACAAAGGTGGGTCAGTCCTTAGCTTATCGGTTTTGTTCCAAGTGCATGGCAGCGCGGGCGTCTGGAGCTGTAACTAACGGTCAGGCCAGTACATGTCCTTTACGGGCCCCCTGGGTGAATGTGCTTTCAGCCCACCACACCAACAACTTGGGCAGGAGACGCCGCTTTCTCCTCCACGTTGTCAAACGCTGCACCTGCGCCAAAGTCCGCCTCCCGCTCCTCACCACCACCACCACCCTCTCAGCCTCCACAAGTACTGCTCCATCATAAACCCCATGTGTAGGGCACAGCGGTGTCACGCAGTTCTACACCTGGCTTGCCTCGCGAAGGGAAATCACACAGGGGGGGAACGCTCCGCGTCATTGCAGCAAGAAATCGATGTGTGGCTTTCTCCGCGCCAACTGCAAATCGAACCATGGTGACGGACAATGGGAGGAACATGGTGGGCTGCGCTGCACCGAGGAGGGATGGTCCATGCGCCCTGCAAAGGCCACTGTTCAATCTGGTGTGAAAAGGTTCCTGAAGTCTTCCACCGATCTTCAGAACTTCTGAAAATGGCCAGGAAACTGTGCATGTACTTTATCCATTCGTCAAAGCCAGGAACACCCCCTTCGATTGCAGCGGCAGAACGGCCTCCCCCAACACACTCGATATGCGATGTTTCCACCCGCTGGAATTCCAGCCTGCACATGTTGGACCGACTGTATGAACAAGAAAGGCCATTAACGATTTTTGATGATCCAGGCAGACAGAAGTACTCCCCCTGTGTAACTTTGATCTCAGCCCCGTGGCAGCTCATGCGTGACACCTGCCGTTTGTTGAGGCCATTTGAGGAGGCGACGTTATTTGTCAGTCGCCAGGGCTACGGGATGAATAACGCATTCCACTGCTTCATGTCCTGGAACAGATGCAGAAAAATCTTCTGGGCAGGGGACTGGAGACGTGCGACTACATCTCGTGGCCACATGAGTCCGGTGGGACTGAAAAGGAGGGGGGAGGAGGGCATTGGAGCAGAAGCATTGTCTGGTGAAATGATGGATTTTCTACCCAGGGGACAAGAGAGAGGAGCAGGAGCAGCTGGAAGGGGGTGGATGGAGATGAGGAAGACAAGGCAGATGACCCCCAAGCACCATGGCAGTATACAGTGGAAATGGAGGGAGGACCCCTCGGAGTCACTTGTGCAATAGCCCCAGCATGCTTATTTGCCTGGCTATGACAGCCGAATAGTCCCGCATCCGGGAGAGGGGTGACTTCTGGCTCTCCACCCTATTGGACCCTCGCTACCGGTCCAAAATGGGCCTTTTTCCCAGCATTGAGAGGGAAGACAAACTCAAATACTATAGGGAAATCCTCCGTAATCACTTGGCTGCTGCCTAGTGCGGCATCGTCCCTCCTCTGACAGGTCTGACCGGGGGTTCCTCAGCGCTCACATACTACTGCCGCGCTGCTGGGGAAGGTGGGGGGGTAGGAGCATACCAGCTCCATCATAGTAACCTAAGTCTGGAGTGAGTCACTGATGAGCAGCTTCCTTCACCCGCCTATGAAGAGGGCAGTCGCCAGCAGCACAGCAGCAGGGCCTGGAGCAGTCCCTGAACCAACAGGTTGTGGCCTACTTGGGCAGCCACTTCCACCTCAGTTAGAAGATCCGCTGGGACACTGGGCAGCCAAACTGGATGTGTGGCCGCAACTTGCCGAGTTTGCAGTGGAGAAGCTGTCCGCCCGGCCCTATGTGGCATCAGAGCGGGTTTTTCATGCGGCGGTGGCATCGTTACCCCAAGGAGAACCCGCTT
The DNA here is from genome assembly GCA_025379985.1 of Phyllomedusa bahiana. NCBI lineage: Eukaryota > Metazoa > Chordata > Amphibia > Anura > Hylidae > Phyllomedusa > Phyllomedusa bahiana. The sequence goes on from JAODAL010023657.1 coordinate 43,229, forward strand.
GTCCACGGGGAAATGTGGAACAACTGACCTTTGTCAAGATGAATCAGGTGTGGCCAGGATTTCCACACACCAATGCCTTAGGCGTCAATCTGGGTTCAAACTACCTGCCTCAGCCACTATTCTGATGCCGCCACCCGCCTGATGCCACACATCTGCTGACAGTTCTCCATCTGCCTACCACCATCTTTACCAGGGAAATGGTATTGGCCACCCACCTCAACACTGTGTCATTTTTCCACTCCGCCTGACCTCCAATGCCTGCTGCCACCCGTGACCTCCGCTCTCGGGCCTATGTGCCACTCTGTGGCTTCCTCCTGTTTTTGCCACCTCCAGAATGTCATTGTGCCACTCTCTGACCTCATGCTGCTGCTATGACTCCTGCCGTGTCCTCCACACTGTCAAATTGTGCCACTGCCTGACCTCATGCTGCTGCCGTCGTTGACCTCCGCTCTCAGTCATTGTGCCATTCTGTGGCTTCCTCCTGTTTTGCCACCTCCAGAATGTCATTGTGCCACTGCCTGATCTCATGCTGCTGCTGTCGTGACCTCCACACTGTGTGATTGTGCCACTCTGTGGCCTAATACTGTTTTGCCACCTCCAAAATGTCATTGTGCCACTGCCTGATCTCATGCGCTGCGCTGTCATGACCTCCACACTGTGTGATTGTGCCACCTCTGTGGCCTAAATATCTGTTTTGGCCGCCTCCAGAATGTCATTGTGCCACTGCCTGATCTCATACTGGGTGCCGCCGTGACCTCCACACTGTGTATTGTGCCACTCTGTGGCCTAATACGTTTTGCCGCCTCCAGAAAGTCAAATTTTGCCACTGCCTGATCTCATGCGCTGCTGTCGTTACCTCCACACTGTGTTATTGTGCCACTCTGTGGGCCCAATACTGTTTTTTCCGCCTCCAGAATGTCATTGGCCACTGCCTGACCTCATACTGCTGCCCGCCGTGACCTCCGCTCTCAGTCATTGTGCCACTCTGTGGCTTCCTCGTGTTTTGCCACCTCCGGATGTCATTGTGCCACTGCCTGACCTCATGCTGCTGTGGCTGCCGCCATCACCTCCACACTCTGTCACTAATGTTGCCACCTGATCTCTCAGCTTGTTTTTTTCCAGCTTTGCTGGCATGACTTTATCAGGCTACATTCCCGCTTGAGTTTTTTGGTCAGTTTTGCCCTTTTAAGTGCCCAGGAATTTTAAAAGTGAAGCGATTCTAAGAGCGGCGGCACTCATTTGCGTGTCATACTAAAACACAAAAATTTATGAAACCAAACCAAGCTCCCTCTGCATATTTAACATGGCACAACGTTCTAACAGCACCCTACAGGCTCTGTGCAGCCCGAAATAGTTGCTTTTTAACGCGATTCGTGCCGAAGTAATTCGGGCCAAATATATTTTTGTCGGAAAATTCGGCGAAGTGACCGAATCGAATTTTTGAGAAAATCGCCCATCTCTAGGTGTAATTATTGTTTTCATTATATTTACTAATAAAATAATTTTTAATTGAAAATAGTTTTGAATGATATCTGTTCTTTTCTTTTGGGTGTCATATTAATTTATTTCTGGAAAGGCACATTTATTATAGCGTAGTTAAGGGCCGTATAAATTATTTGTTAATTAACATCTTTTCTAACTCGGTTTCGGTAAGTTCATTCACAAGAAAAATTATGCTCCATTGTGAAATTATTATTATTACATAGTTACATTGTTTGTAAGGCCAAAAAAGACAATGTCCACCCCTTTTCGAAACCTAAAGTAGTGGATCCCAAAGACCACGCAAGCAAGAAGCTTCAAAAGTTCACCAAGCCCTCCAAGGAGGTTGGGTTTTTTGCTGCAGTGGGGCCTACCGGGTCCTCCCCCTGAAGCGACTTGCTTGCGAGGTGGCAGAAAATGTGTAGCGGGGTACAGAATTGTCAGGCAGGCTTGTAGTCGGGGACAGGCAAGAAGGTTTAAACAGGCAGCAAAGAATGCTTTCCTGCAAGGCACAAGGCACTATTGATCCGGCAAGGATCCAAAGAAAGGACAGAGCTTAAATAGGGTCAGCACCTGGTAATAGCAAATTACCGGCGCGCTGGCCCTTAAAATTTAACTGAACTGCCGTGTATGCAACATAGGGGTGGGCGGACGCTTGCCAGGCTACTGGCAGGCCGGGGAAAAACGTAGTGAAGGACGGGCTCGAGGGGGCCCCCCAATTACATTACCCCCCCCTTCGCATCCCCCTCTTTCTAGCCTGCAAGAGTCTAGTTAAAATACCTTGGTAAAAGATGTTATCCTCTGGCTCCCAGGACCTTTCTTCTGGCCCGAACCCCTTCCAGTCAACTAAAAAAAATTGTCTCCCCCTAACTGTCTTCGTGGCCAAGATTCCTTTCCATGAAAAATTTGAGGGAATCGCTACAGTAGAGGGAGGAGTTGGATCCCGCATGGGGGGGACCCGGGCGTTTGTAAACCACTTTTTTTTATGCATCAAGTACCTAAAATTAAACCCAAAAAACCTAGGACCTAGCTTGTAGCTTGGGACCTTCAGGTGGATATGTTTAGCAGACAGCCATGTCTTCTCTTTCTATCTGCTTGGGTCTTCATATGGGCCAAGGCTCATTGCAGGGACTGACGTGTTTTCTCCCATTTGGAGGATAGATCACAAACCAAATCATCCATTGCGGGAAATCAAATTTTTGAAGGATGTGGGAAGGTAGGCGGGGGTGCAGTGCAAGGACTATAAAGAAGGGGAATGTACCAGCAGAGTCAGTATCTAGAGAATTATAGAAAAATTCTGCCCATGGCAACAGGATGGACCGGTCATCCTGGTGCATTGACACAAAATGGCAGGGAAATTTATCCAGGATCGGGGTTAACCCCTTTCCTTTGACCTTTTCGACTGGGGAAAAAAGGGCGGAAGAAAATCCATTTAAACCCTGTATTTTGAGAAAAAAGGCCTCCCCCAAATTGAAAAAAAAGGACTCCTGGGCCCCTATCAAATTTTGGGGGAGTCTGGCAACCGAAGAATGTTGAGAGAAAATTTGGGGCGAGATGCGGAGCAGAAGGTAGACCAGGCAAAGGGGCAAAGTGTGGCATTTTGAAAAATCAATTACTTACCACCCAAATGACAATATTACCGGAAGAGGGTGGTAGTTCAGCGATAGAATCCATAGCGATGTATGTCCATGGACGGTTGGGAATACGCAGAGGTTGCAGCAAGCCTGCAGGTTTGAGACATGGAGACTTGGGTTACGGACACAAATAGCACAGGATTCCACCAATAAAAACGGGAAATTAGTAAACAGGATTTTCATATCCTGGAGTGCCCAGCAACTTGAGAACAATGACCCCATTTCAGAATTTTCTTCCAGAGCGCTGGATGTACGTACGCCTTAGCCGGAGGTGTACATTAGAGGTCTAAGGAAGCTGTGGAGATCAGACATTCTGGGGGTACAATGTGTCGAGGAGCAACCTCTTCTCCATCAGAGAATATCAGAAGCATGGGAAAGGGCATCGGCTTTGATATTCTTCTCTGCTGGTCAGAAGGGGATTACAATATTGAACCGGGAGAAGAATAGAGACCACTTGGCTAGGTGCAGATTTAAATGTTGAACCGTCTGGTGGTAGAGGAGATTCCTGTGGTCAGTAAAGTTATTGGGGGAACAAGCCCCCTCCAAATGGCACCACTCTTTCCCAAGCCGTTTGATGGCCAGTAATTACCAATCCCCAATGGTGTACTTCTTTTCTGCAGGAGAAAGTTTTTTAGATAAGAATCTGCATGTGAGGGTCTTGCCTTTGGAGCTTTTTGTGTGTGGAACCCCCCCGCTTCTTTCCCAAAAAAAAGAGCTTCTAGTATCGGCCCGGGGCAGAAGATGCAGAGGGGAAGCAAATTTTTTGTCTAGAGGACGCTTCTTCGCCACAGGGGCAAGCTTTGGGTTTTCCATTTCTCCTGGTGATTTCCAGACTGCCAACACAGTGGAGAAATATGGAATGAATTGGTGATAGTAATTGGAAAAACCCAGGAACTGCTGTATGGCCCGAAGACCGATGGATCTTGGCCACTGCAAGATGGCAGATTACTTAGCAGGGTCCATCTGCAATCCATTGTCAGAAATTATGTATCCGAGAAAAAGAAATGGTTATTGAAAAGGGATTTATCCAACTTGGCGAGAGGTGATTGCTGCGTAGACGCCCAGGATCGGGGCCACATGGGTCAAAAAGGGCCTGGGAGGGGAGAAAACTAAAGGGTATCATCCAGGTAGACAACAACACAGGAATACAGAAGGTCCCTGAAAATGTCATTAACAAATTCCTGGAAGACCGCCAGGGCATTACACAGTCCGAAAGGCATGACCAGGTTCCCATCCTGAGTGTTGAAGCTATCTTCCACTCGTCCCCCTCACGGATTCGAATGTACGCCCCTCATAATTCCAATTTAGATAAAATTCTAGCACCTTAGCGTTGGTCAAATAGCTCCGTGATCAATGGTAATGGATATCAATTTTTGATGGTTATCTTATTCAGACCACGAAAATCAATACATGGGGCAAAGAAGAACCCAGCACTGGCAGGAGAAGTAGAACTACGGATATACCCTTTTTGGAGGTTCTCTTGTACGTAGGCCAACATGGCCGGAGTCTCTGGTACAAACAGCGGATAGACCCTACCCTGTGGACCCTACCAAGGGCAGTAGGTCTATAGGACAATGTATGGCGATGAGGGGAAGGGTTCACCGCAAACTCGGGGAAGATATCCTAAAGTCTTTTATATGGACAGGGAGACCCGGGGAGGGGCTTGGGAAAACGTTTAGTGGAGAAGTGGGACGCACCTGGCAGGGTGCCACCAAACAACAACACTGAAAGTCTTGACCCCAACATGTGACTTAGCCCATTTTCCTGTTAAGAATAGGGGCTGCTGAAGACCCAGAAAAACTGCTGAGAAAGAACAGGGTAGTACGTAACATGCAACTTAATGACTGAGGAGATGACCAGGGGTTTAACCAGGTGGACCACTGGGAGACAATAATTAGTCACCAGGGTTTTGTCTATGAAATTCCCGGCTCATCCAGCGTCCAGGAAAGAATCAGTCAAAATTTGAACCGGCATTGTAGACGGGGAAAAGGGGAAATTTCTACACCTAGGTAAGCTTCTCCCATGTGGCCTTGGTGCGTGTGTTTCCCAGATGTTATATGATGGGGCGGGGGAGGCACAGGGCCCTCACCCGTCCCGGTCAACTCTGTGGAGTCAGGTGGGCTCTGTCCACTTGCATGGCCTCTTCAGTTTCCGGGTGAGAGGGAACATGGTGGTCTTTTAAAACTGGGGCAAAAGGGGGTAATGAGTGACCTGGAGGTTCATGCTCCTGTCAAACTCCTCTCCCCTCTCCAAAAAAAAACCCGTTAAAATTTAAGTCCAAGCGAAAGGTCAAGCAGGGTAGCAAGAGGTAATCAGGATGGAGAGACCCTTCTTGACTGTGGCGCTTAATGCTGCATCCAAGGCTAGGGTGCGGAACTGTACATTGTACTTGCCCACGGAAGAATCTCCTTGTCACAGGTTCAAAAGCACGGTCTTGGCAGAGGATTCCGAGTGTGGTTCCTCGAAGACGCTGCAGAATTCTTGCAGGAATGTAGCGAGGTTAGCCATGACAGGATACTCTCTGTTCCAGAGAGATGTAGCCCAAGCCAGGGCTTTTCCAGAGAAAAGGCTGACCATGAAGATAACCTTGGACCTTTCGTTAGCGAACTGAATGGCAAAAGTTAAACCCCTGAATGCCATAGGGTCCCCATCAAACTTCGTTGGCATGGAGAGACGTAGCTTGGGGTCGAGGGACAGCACAGGAGCCACTGACATAGAAGAAGCAAGGGAAGGCAACTGCTGCTGAGAAGTGATAAGCTGCTGCAACATGGCAGTCAACTTGTTAAGCTGCTGTGTCTGTTTCACTATCTGCTGTGACTGCTGGGCCACAATTGTGGTGAGGTCTGCGACACTTGGCAGAGGCACCTTGGCGGCATCCATGGCCGAATCAAATTGTAACAGATCCTCTAGACCACTGCTATTGGTAGTGTAAGCCACACCAGGGAGCGTGATCTAAGTAGTTTCCGGTCTAAGTAGGTAGCCTGTTGCAACTTAGGTTAGGCTTGCTGCAGCATGAGTCCTACCAGGTCGCTACCCCTGCTGCGACTTGTTTTACGTTGCAGCCGAGGCGTAGCGAGTTACAGAATCGTCAGGCAGACTTGTAGTCGGTGACAGACAAGAAGGTCTGGACAGGTAGCAATGGTTTGTGGTTGAGGGACAGAGGCAATGGGTACGGTACACGGAATATCAGAATATAGACCTTAAAGGGGTTGTATCACTCCATCAATTCATCTTAATCTCAGTCCTGTTTTCTCGGTTTCATTTTGAATTCAGGGGCGTGTTTACTGGCTTCTACTAGGCTGCAGTAGAAGCCAGGTCTGTAGCTATAGCAACAAGTGCTGGCAGCCTATCATGAGAGATTGTAAAGTATCTTGCCTAGCACAATGGTGAAAATATAACGGTGCTTGTGGAAAGGAGTATTGCAACTCCAATTATAGTCATATAGCAATTCCACAGCACACACAGAAGAATGTAATTGCAAGAATTTTAATGTAAATAAATTGGTGGAAATGTTACATAAGTAGGTTACAGAGCTTACTTTCCATACATAAATTTACATAGTAAGTGTATATGGCCAGATGAAAATGTGATTTTTTTTATATACGTTTCGGTTGTAACTACAACCTTCTTCAATAGAATCACTGTAAGATAACAAAGGGTATTTCAAAATAGTAACTAGAGTAATGGGAAGAACCAAGAAGGATAGAAAGGTAAGGGATAGATATGGTATGGAAAAGTGGTGGGGGACGAGACTCGGAGTGAGAGAGGGAAAGAGAAAAAAAGGAAAAAAAGATGGTGGAAAAAAGGGGGAGAAGGGAAATGGAACTAAAAAGCTCAAGGTTGAAGTAAACACATTTATGATTCTTTTACGCCAATTCTATGCACAGAACAGTTAGAACAACCAGATCAAGTTAAAGGTGGTCTGTCTAAGCCAGACTTGTCGTATTGGCACTACAATGTGCCTGTATGTATGACCTGCAGAAGAACAGGTTTATACATTCTGGCACGTCAACACTACCTTAAAGCTATTTAGAACTGGCCTGTCAGCGCCAACGTTCATACATGTTGCTGCTAGTTACTATAGCTTGTTATATTATTGCATCCAGCCCCTTTGTGAACTCTGTTAGTGAAGTCACCACAAAAAGTTTCTCTGGCAGAGACTTCCACAGTCTCATTGCTCTTACACGGCATGGGTTTTCACCCGTTTTTTCAGACGGTATTCAGATTTGAAAACCGTCTGCAAACCAAGTGATAACTTATAAATCGGGCCTCAATGGAAAACCCGCGCAGCATTCCCCACTACACAGGTTTTCCGCCGGCGATCCGAAAATCATAGAACATGTTCATTCTCGGGGGGAATATGAACATGTCTAGGTGATGGTGAGGGCTTTTCTCCGCTAATCGTGGAGAAAAGCTGTCCCTCTGCGGCCGTGTGCAAGGCCTAAAAACAGTACAAATACCGGTCGGATAAACCGACCAGTATTTGTCCTGTGCCATGTAAATGACCCCTAAAGAATCCCTTTCTCTGTTTATGTAGAAACCTTTCCTCAAGATGTAGGAGAATGCCCCCTAGTTCTGGATATCATCCTAGGTACTGGGAGAGATCTCTATATTAACCTTAATATATTTAACCCCTTACCGACATTTGACGTACTCATACGTCAATGTCGGGTAGGTGTTCCCGCAAATTAACGTATGAGTACGTCATGGCGATCTTGAGTGCTCACAAGCGGAGCGCGCACGATCGCGGCATGGAACCAGCAGTATATTACCGCTGGCATCATGCCGCATCCCCCACATCCGGAGTGAGCTCCGGCCGCGGGGGATTAACACCTCGATGTCGCAACATCGTGGTCGCGACATCGCAGCTGCGGGCAGCAGGAGTGAGCTCCTGCTGTCCGCGATCCCGGCGCAGTAACGGCGCTCAGCGCCGCTACTGATCTCCTACCAGACAGCCCGGATGCTGAATGACAGCATCCAGGTTGTCTGGTGATGTCACGATGCCCACAACGCATTTTGGGCAGCGTGACTGACAGTTGCCATGGAGACCAGTACACAGCTATAAGCAGTGTGCTGATCTCCTATTGTATGAACGATCTGAAGATCGTTCATGAAATTCCCCTCTGGGAAAAAGTGAAATAAGTGTATAAAAGTAAAAAAAAAGTGTAAAAAAGTAAAACACAAAAAATAAAATAAAAACATGTACACCGCCCTTTTACACTTTACAAACGCCAATCACCCCAAAAAAGATAAAAAATAAATAAAGTACCCATGTTTGGTATCGCCGCGTGCTTAACAACCCACCCTATAAATCTGTCATGTTAATTAACCCGTACAGTGAACACCGTAAAAAAAATAAATAAATAAATTCACAGAAAAGTCACAGAATTGCGATTTTTGTTCATCCCGCAGCACATAAAATGGAGTAAAAAGTCATCAAAAACTTAGATCTACATCAAAGTGGTGCCAATTAAAACGTCAGTTCATCCCGCAAAATAAAATTCCTTACACAGCTCTGTATACGGAAAAATTTAAAAGTTATGGCCTATTAGAAGATAGCGATGCATAAATATTGTTTTACACAATAAAAACACTTTTTAAAAAAAAAATTGTGCTTCAAAATATAAAAACTATATAAGTTGGGTATCACCGTAATCGTCTCAACACACAGAGTAAAACTAACTTGTCATGGATATTGCACGGTGAACGCTATTAAAAATAAAATAAAAAAACACTGCTAGGATTGCAGTATTTTCTTCACCGTGCCTTCAAAAAAAGGATTTAAAAGCGATCATAAAGTCTTGTCCCCCCAAAAATGATACCAATAAAAACATCAACTAATCCCACAAAAAAAGAGTCCCTACACAGCTCCATAAAGAGAAAAATAAAAAAGTTATGGCTTTTCAGACTGCGGCGATGCAAAAACGTGTTTTCCTTTTTAAATAAAAGTGTTTTCATTGTGTAAAAGCAGTAAAACATTAACAATATACAAATTGGGTATTGCTGTAATTGTATCAACCTGCTGAGTAGAGCTAGCATGTCCTTTATACCGCACAGTGACCGCTGTAAAAAATACAAAACAAAAAAAAACACTAATAGGATTGCTGTATTTTGTACAAAATGTCTCATAAAAACCTTAATAAAAAGTGATCAAAGCATCACATGCCCCCCGTAATGGTACTAATACAAACATCAACTATCTCATAAAAAACAAGCCCACAATCAGTTTCTGTATGCAAAAAAATTAAAAAAGCTATGGCTGTCAGAATAGGACCAACTAAAAACGCAAATTTTTATAAACTAACTTCTATTGTGTAAAAGTTATAAAACAAAAAAAAAACTATATAAAATTTAATAATTGAAATTTGGGTACTGCCCCCCCATAGTAAAGTTATTCCGTCATTTATCCCGTATGGCGAATACTGTAAAAATGAAGCCCAAATACAATGGTGGAACTGCGTTCCCCACTCCCCCATTTTCATGGCCCAATGCTAAAAAAAAAATACAGAACACCTGTGCGCCAAAAATGCAAAATACACCCTTAGATGAGATCCCTGAGGGGTGTTGAATCCAAAATGGGGCAACTTCTGGAAGGTTTCACCTGTTCTAGTACTTTGGGGGCTTTGCAGATGCGACATAGCCCCACCAATATACTGTGCTCCAAAAGCCATATAACACTCCCTCCCTTGTACACCCTGCCATGCGCCGAAACAGCAGTTTACACCTACATGTAGGGTATTGCCGAACTTGGAAGAAATTGCGTAACACAATTTTGGGGCTTTTTCCAGGATTCCTGGTCAAAATTAAACATTTTCAGCTAAAAATTGGGAGATTATTGAAAAAATATATATTTTTTTATTTTCAGAGCCGAACGCTAAAAAATTTGTGAAACACCTGTGGGTCGATTATACTCACTGCACCTTGGATATATTCCGTAAGGGGTGTAGTTTCCAATATGGGGTCTTTTTAGGGTATTTATTAAGTTTTGGAACCTTAGGGTGTCCGCAAACCTGAAAATGCTAATGAATGCTAATGAAAATGAGACCCCAGAGTCCAGTAGGTGCTCCTCCTATTCTGAGGCTTGTGGTTGAGCTAAATAGCGCACTAGGGCCACATATAGGATATTTCTAAAAAAAAGGCAGAATCTGGGGAATCAATGTGAGTTGCATTTCCCCGATCACATTTACCGTATTCTTGTGAATAATGTATAAAAATTTAAAATCTGCAAAAAAAAGTGAAATTTTGAAATTTCACCTCCACTTTGCTTTAATTTCTGTGAAATATCTAAAGGGTAAAAAAACCTTCTTAAATGCTTTTTTAAATTTCTTTAAGGGGTGTCGTTTCTTAGATGGAGTCATTTATGGGGTATCCAACATACAGGCCCCTCAAAGCCACGTCAGAACTGGACTGGTCCCTAAAAAAATCTATTTTGCTAATTTTCTTGAAAATGTAAAAAATTACTACTATATTTCTAAGCCCCTTAATGTGGTACAGAAAAAAAAAAAACTTTTAAAAAATGATGCCAACCTACACTAGACATATGGTTGATGCTAGTTCTAAACTATTTTGAGTGGAATAACTGTCTGTCTTACACGGAGAAATTTTTGAGCTTTGAAAAAATTTCTAATTTTGCAAATTTCATGATATTTTTATATTTTTCACAAATAAACAAGGGCTTTTTGGACCACCCAAAGTATTACTAACTTAAAGCACAATGTGTCATGAGAAACAATCTCGAATCACTTGGATAGGGAAAGTGTCAAAAAGTTATTCTCACATAAAGTGACACATGTCAGATTTTAAAACCAAGGCTCTGTCAGGAAGGCCAAAACTGGCTCCGGTGGTAAGGGGTTAAACATATGCAATATGTCACCCCTGAAGCCGTCTTTACTGTAAACTAAATAACCCTAATCTTGCTCATCTTTCTGGGTATTGCAGTCCACCCAGTCATTTTATTACTTTCCTTAGCCGCTTATTAACCTGTTCAAGCTCTAGAATGTCTTTCCTGTGCACTGTTGCCCATACTGTACACAATATTCCATGTGTGGTCTAACCAGTGACTTGTATAATGCAGGAATGATGTTCTCATCGTGTGCATTTATGCCCCTTTTAATACATCCATAATCCTATTCACCTTGGCAGCTGCTGCCTGACACTGGCTGCTACAATTAAGTTTATTATTATTATTATTATTATTATTATTATTATTATTATTATTATTAGTAGTAGTAGTAGTAGTAGTAGTAGTAGTTGTAGTAGTAGTATCATCAATGATGCATATACCACTTTTATTCCAGGTCACTGTGCAATGGAATCCTAATGGAAATTAAAAAGATCTACTTGAGACATAATTAGATTCACAGTCAGAATCACTATGCTAAGTGTTTGTAGGATGGTTTCTTCTTCTGACCTGTCTCAGATAGCTCTAAGGATGTCCATACATTCATATTAAAACTAGACAGTTTGTTGTGCAATAGTCTACATTAATATTTATGATTTTTCCTATTGTCTGTCTCCTACTTTTTTGTATTTTGCATTCCTCCAATCATGTTTATAGTGTAATAATTGCTTTTATCATGTTTACTAATAAAATATTTTTGTAGAGTAGTTTTCGATTATGCCTGTCCTTTTCTTTTGTTATACTGATTAATTTATGGAATGGCACATTTATTATTGAGTAGCTAATGGACATATAGGTTGTTTATAGGCTACTTGCTAGCCTTTGTCTCTTCTCTAATCAGTAGATCATGTCCACTTTTCTGTATACTTTCCTTTCTAAAAATGTTCTGTTTATAAAGCAAAGAGTCCTTCACGTTTCATTCTGCTAGTATGTGTTAAGCATAAAAGTATATGCTGCATGCTTTCTCCGGCTCAATCATGCCACAGCAGTGCACTTTACTGAGTCTGCAATAGCTTGGATGCATTATCAGGAAGTTTCACAGTCTGGGTAACTCAGAAAATAAAAGTCAGTGTCTTGTTCTGGGTACTTTCAAGGTTCAGAACGTTTCTCTGAACTTATCTCTTTGCACTTTCTGAGAGCAGTTTGGCTGTTAATATGACAGATGTGTCCTTGCAAAGCTCTACACTTTATACTTCATGTTCGTTCTGATTGGTAAAGCCACGACTGAAACCTAAACCTGCATAAGACCATTTCACATAGGCACAGGTCATTTTTCAATGGCAAAAAAAAAGTTAATGTTTATTTAAATTTCACATTGTTTGGATTAAAAAGAAAAGAAGAGAAATGCCTAACACATTCCTCATGTTTAAAGCAATTTAAAATCCTCTTTAGGTGTAAACACAATCTGACAATGAAGTGAATAAAAGTCTGCAATTAAAGCCTCTGGCACATGCTCTACATCTTCTCATCTTTCCATTTTTTTCACATTCATTTTGCAGCAAGGCAATACCTTCTAGCAAACCTTTTTAGGTCCAATGTTTAATTAAAAAAATATCATCTACCAGCAGTGCATTGACAAAGAACTTCAGAGAAGATGTAACAAAGTGTGAAACGCAGAACAATCAAACATGCTGCATTTATAATGAAAATAAAATTAAATCAGTCTTATCTTAGCCAAGCTCATCAGCATTAAAGGAGTTACATTACAACAAATAAATTACATTTCCAAGACATAAATAACTGTGCATATGGACTGTACCATACATTTTGTTTTAGACTAGGACAGGAAAGCAGGGTATAAAATGAATCATAAAGCTGGGATTTTCAGCATCTTGTTATTGCAAGCATAAATTGTGTTGTGTATGCAGAAAATAAGGCAATATGGGTACAATTGAAGCATTTAGTACTGAAACTTTTCAGTGTAGTGCCCATAATTTGGAGTATATTGTTTTTATTTGTCATTGACAGTGTACATTTATATCAAGATTATAAAGATGTATAGGGCTGCAGACTACACCCACAATCTCTTGAAAAATGAAAAACTGAAAAGAAATTGAAAATGCAAAAAAATGCCAGTTTTCATTATGCTCATTGCTGGGAAAAACAATAATATACAAATTGGTGAATAAATTAACCCCTTAAAGACACAGCTCATTTTGACTTTCTGGTCGCAGTTCCCTTGTGAAATTGCAATTTCTATTAGTTTGATCCTGGATATTGGGCTAAGCACTGCCTCTTGGAGTCATAGATTTATTACAAATATGAAAGTCTAGTATTTCTTAGAAATAGCTGTTTATACCACTTTGCAGAAAGGTCTGACTAAAAATCGATTCATATATCTAAATGGCATTGCGTCTGCATAAATTACATGCATAGATTTCTGCAAGCCCCTTTCAAATGAAGGGAGACAGTCACAGAAATTTCTGTAAGAAATGTGCAGCATGTGTCATCAAAAATGTTCTATTGTTTAAAGCATGTTTTATGCTGAACATATGTTTTCTTTTTGTTTAAGGTGCCATGTCACTATCCTTATTTTTTTTTTTATTTTAAATCCTGAAATCCAGCGGTTTTCACCTGGCCATAAAAAGTTTTTGAACGATTATCTTTAACAGCATTTAATACACACAGGGTTACAAAGAATCGTGACACCAATGTGTAGGCAACAAAGGATCCGCCATTCACAATATGGGATAGTCAAAGCTCCATTTCTCTCCCTCCCAGGCACAATTTGTTTAGAAAACTCTCCCATGGACGTCAATGAGTCAGATCTTTTTCACAGGATCTTATGTCCCTATAGCTGCAGTAAAGAATATCTAAAATGTGTTTAAAAAAAACCCAAACCAGGGTTTCCCCAAAAATTTATATAGAGAAAGAATTTTTAAAAAATGACAATAAAAAACACCTAATTAGAAAAGAAATATATGTAATTTACTGGATCAAATTAGTTAAAAAAAAAAATTTTTTGAGCATTCCCTTTTTGAGCTTGAAATATTATCTCTTTTAATCCGGTAAAAAAATCATCCTCTCTCCCTTCTCATTTTATCAAATCTCTGAGTAAATGAAAGTATTTGTTTGTACCATCCTGAGCTACATATGACCTATTATTTAACTTTTATTCTGTGCTTGGGAGAAAGGGGAGATAAAAATTGCCACTTTATTTTTTTTTTACTTTATTTTCACAGTGAATGAGGTGCAATTAATAATGTGCTAATTTTAACATACAGGATATTACTAATTGTCTTTGTTTTTAATAATGCATTTTGTAACCTAATTTCATTAACTTGAATTTTTTTAATGTTTTTCTAAAAACTTTATTTAAGTTTTTTGTCTTACTAGTGGACAATCCTTTGATTGATTCAAGAAAACATAGCAAAACTTCATGCCTGTCATAGTTACAGTGAAAGGAAGTATTTTAGGTTTTATCTTTGGTAGGCTTACATACATGGCAAACTTTGAGGCCATTATTAGCCCCAAGATGCCCTGGGAAAACGTTGGCACCTCACAATTGCAGAGGTGCTGTAAGGCTTTCAGAAGGAATCCTGTCCCTCTAAAAACCCCTTACCTATTAGAGTCACTATTGATCATGGCATTTAAGGGCTAAAATGGCCAAAAATTGCGCACATTTTGTTTTAGACTTTTGTGTAAATTTAACCCCATTTAACCCCATTCACTATTACCTGCCTCTGGTGCAGTAAGATAGCAGAGCCCTGACTGCCATTACAATTGGTCAACACCCCACAATCATGCTGATTAAGTGACAAAGGGGGAATCCTCTTCCAATATACCATCTTAGATTTAGTGGTCAGGGCAACTACTACATCTAAACTGCTATCTATAATTCCATCCACTCAAATAATTTCTGGAAACACAATCCACACTAAGCACCAGAAACTGACTGTGCCTAAGACAGTGGCATAACAAGGGAGGTGGGAGGGGCTCTATCTGTCACCCATGGGCACCTTTGCTATGCGATCATGGCAGTGGTGGGCAATTAATTTTCCCATGGGACCACATGAGAAATTGGAATGGTTTTAGAGGGCCAAAATTAAAAAAAAAAAAAAAAAAATAGGGTAAAGGGGAAAAAAATCATTTTTTGGGGGGGATTTTTTTAGAAACTTGCTATCATATTTAAAGAACCATCTTTATTTTGTGGGGCATAGAAATTTCCTCTATACCCAAATTTATAAAGGTTTTTTAATGTGTTTTGCTAGTTTTTTTTAGACCCAAAAACCTTTTCTGTCACTAAGCGGAAAAGGGATAGGTTGTTATGGATTTTATTTATATAATTTTCCATTTTAGGGTTCATATGACTTTTTCAGCTTTAATTCCTACATTATAGCAAAAGTGAGGTGACCAACACAAAGACACAATTCTGACCTGGGTATTTGTACAAGTGATCGCTAGTACAATATATTACGGTACTTGTGTTACGCAGTGTATGTCTTAAAGCGATCCCTATTACACCTTGCCTCTGGTCACAATTAACTTAGATAGGTAGCTAGGTTAGGTAGGTAGCCCTTCAGTAGAGTAAACCATCATCCTGCAAAACAGATAGGAAGCTCTATAGGTCCCCTCCTCAGTTAGGTAGCTCTACAGGTCCCCTCAGTTAGGTTGGCCTGTATAGGTCTTGTCATGATCATGCCTGACAGAACCTCAGCTTTGGGCTCTGTTCGCCGCCCCCCGCCCGTTGCGACGGAAACCCTGGGTTTTTTACTTATGATTTGGAAATTGTATTTCCCAAGTGTGAACTGTGTTCTCCTCGCTCTTTGTTGATTTTACTCCTGGGCCCAAAGCCTGGCCGGGGTCCTCCACATCTTGGAGTTAATGGGTTTTTCCTTTTGATTCAACCTTCTGTTTCCCATCCAGCCTTGTGTTTCTTTCCACCATGACCCTCAATCCTGCCCTTCCTTGTTCCCATTTAAAGGTTCCTTTCACCCTTTATCATTGCCTCTTAAGGTTCTGCCGTAGTAGGTTGCCTTTTTTCTGTCCTTTCTGTTTGACCCCCGCTGGGTTGACCATTCTTTCTTGTGATTTTGTATTCTCACCCACCGTTTTTTGACCTTTGGCTTGTCTTACGTTTTTTTCTCTGTCTCCCCATTTTGGGACGCCTGCCCCGGGGTTTCCAAACCCTTTCTTGCCTGACATTCCCTTTTTGTGTTTTGTATTTGTTTATCTGTGCCCTTTTTCCCCCAACTAAAAAAAAAAAAACATGAGTCTTATCTTCGGGGGCCCCCTTTTAAGGGTCGGGTACCCCCAAAAGGCAGGGACAGGGGGTTGGGGGCCGGTCGGCCTCACTTGTCTTTTGGGGCTTCTCGTGTGTCCCTGACTGGTCCCTGACAGGTTTCCTCAGTTAGGCAGGCATATATATCCCCTCAGTTAGGCAGGCATATACAAATGTCCCCTCAGTATCATTTTCACCAACCAACCACTATTTAAAATATATTTCTTTGTATAGGAGATTTGGAGATGGTGTGTTATAGAATTACTGAACCCCCAAAACTGCAAAAATTTATTTTTCTTCAATCAGAATAATTTACAGTAAACAACCACAATTTCAAATACATTTCTTTCTATGGGAGATTTGGTAACGGTCTGTTATGCAAAAACTCTACCCCCAAAAGTTGAAAAATGAAATTTTCTTCAATACGAATAATTTGAAGCAAGCAAACATATATTTGAATTGGATTCTTTCTATGGGAGATTTGGTAAAGTTCTGTTATGCCAAAGCTGTACCCCTAAAAGTGGAAAAATGAACTTTTGGCCACTCAATAAAAGTTTCACCAAGCAACCACTATTTGAAATAGATTTCTTTCTATAGGGGATTTGCTAACCGTGTATTATGCAGTAGCTGTACCCAGAAACCAGCAAAACGAAATTACTATTTGAAATAAGATTTCTTTCAATAAGACATTTACTAATGGTGTCTTCTACAGTAGACGGACCAGCAAAACTGACCTTTTTGACACAATAAATATTGCAGCAAAATTTTTCAGCAAGCAGCAAGTAATTTAAATAGATTGCTTTCTATTGGAGATTTGCTAATGGTGTCTTTTGTACTAGCTGTACCCCCAAAACTGTAACAATGTACTTTTGGGCACTGAATCAAACTTGCGGCAAACAACCAGTATTTGAAATCGATTTCTTTCTATAGCAGATTTGCTAACAGTGTATTTTGCACTAGCTGTACCATCAGAACTGGAATAATTAACTTTTGGGCACGGAATCAGTTTTCTTCAAGTAACCAGTATATGAAAGTGATTTCTTTTTAGAGCAGTTTTCCTAACAGTGTCTTGTACATTAGCTGTACCTCCACAACTGGAACAATGAACTTTTGGGCACTGACAGCAGGAAAAAGAGTAGATAAAAGCGATTTCTTTTGATATCAGATTTGCTGGGACTTATCCTGCACTATCTATACTCCCACAACCGGAACAATGAAATTTTGGGCACTGACAGCAGGAAAAAGAGTAGATAAAAGTGATTTCTTTTGATATCAGATTTGCTGTAACTTATCCTGCACTAGCTGTACCCCCACAACTGGAACAATGACCTTCTGGGCACTGACAGCAGGAGTGCAGTGCATTTAGTAGAGAGAGTGAACTGCAAATGGTGTTCACCAGGAAATAGTGACAGACATATAACAGGGTCATGTGATTTTAGCAGCCAATGAGATCCCTACACCCTTAGCAGTGACATTTTTGCCAACCCCCTCCCCAACACCCTCTGTGCTCTGCACTGACTGGATGGCCGGCAAAAGTGCAGGAAGCAGCTTAAAGTAAAAGTTAAAATGGCACGGCGACCGCACGTCTCGATCTCGGTTTTATCTGAACCAACCGTAAAAATATCGGATCAAGATTGAAAAAAACATAAAGATTGACTCAATCTTAACTTTTCTCGAACAGTTCGATCAACCCTAGTTATAAGACTTTGTAAAAGATGACATGTGATATTTGTGTAATGTTTATGCAAATCAGAGGAACGCCCTCAACTATGGGTATAAATAAAGGTTGATTCATCAATAAATTATGCTTTGCTCAGATACACTGCATCTGTGTTTGAATGCATCCATCCAAGGTCCAGTTGAAGACCACCAAAGACCATCCAAACAATTTATATATAATTCTTAAAACCCAAAAATCTTAAATACGACTTTTCCAGCACTTTCCCCTGGCTATTGGGGCCATTTAGACAGGGAGGTTTTTTGAGAGATATAGGGCCCCAAATAGGGAAGGTTTAGGGAGCAAAAGAGTGCCCATATGGCAGGCAGGGTTTAGGTAGCTATAGGGAGCCAAACAGGGAGACAGGGTCAGGGGGCTATAGGAGCCAAAGGTAGGGGTTTTGTAGCTAAAGGGGCCCCATATAATATACAGGCAGGCTTCAGGGGCTAATGGAGGCAAGCTTTTGGGGGGTAAGGGGCTATAAGGCAGACACTTTACGGTAGCTATAGGGCTATTCAGGCAGGCAACTTTGAGCTATATAGGGGCCTTTAGGGCTAATAGGCGGGTGGGGGGTATAAAGAGCTGGGGGCTAGGGGCAGGCTGGGGGGGATATAGGGAGGCAAGGGCATGCAGGCAGGGGGGGTATCAGCAGGCTGAGGGGGCATCTAAGCAACTGGGGGGATAAAGGCAGCTAGGGGGGTATAAAAGGGAAGCTTGGGCCTATAAAGGCAGGCATAGGGGGGATACAGGCAGGATTAGGGGGAAAAACGGCGGCTAGGGTATACAGGCAGGCTTAGGGTATACAGGGAGGGTAGGATGTATACAACGGGTTATGTGTAACAGGAAGGCTTTTGGGGGTATACAGGGAGCCTTAGGGAATACAGGCAGGGTTAGGGGTATACAGGCAGGCTTAGGGGGGATACGGCAGCTTTGGGGAACCCGGCAGGCTTAGGGGTAACAGGGAGGCTTAGGGGTATACCCGCACCCTTTCGGGTATACAGGGAGGGTTAGGGGATACAGGGGCCCAGGG
>JAODAL010023658.1:0-62202 GCA_025379985.1 Phyllomedusa bahiana
AGGAAAAATTTCGCAAAAACACCCTGTTGGAAGGTGGGGGAATTCAAGTTCATTTTTTAAACATTTTCTGTCCCAAAAACAATTGAATACAATCAGCTAATCACATACCACTTTTCCCAAAAAATGCAGCTCTAACTAAGCTCTTTAACTATGAATGTAAAGATTTTATTAAATTCATACATCTGTTCCTCATTTAATAATGGGCATTATAAAATAGAAGTAAATTTGAATATGACATAAGAAACCAAAGTCTGTTTTATCTTTCGCACATTCCGTGCGTAATTTTTCTTGTATTGAAACTTTAAGCCTTTTAGAAAAGCTCTCCGTACACACAGTTTAACATTCCACAGCGATAAGAAAATATTTACTATAGAATAAGCATTTAACATATTAGTATTCCATTGCAAAAATGACACATCATGCTTCTGTCACTCAATCCCCATGCTTTCACACTAAAATAAAAAACAAACAATGGCAATTGAACTGCACTAGCTTTTAAGCTGAGAATTGTGTATCAAAATCAAATTGTAAGGCTTTTTCATTACATGTAATTTTCTGCCTTTCCCATAGACTTTATAACTTGGAAATTTCCTTTTTAGCAAGTATGACACTTTCCTTCTTTGCAACTTTACACAAACATTTTATTATATTTTTCCTACACTACCTATGTAGATAAGTGATACACTTTGGCTGAGATATTTCCTAACAATGTCTAATACCTGCGCAGACTCAACAAAAAAAAAAATTCTCTGATGCAATAGCATGAGTAACATACACCAAAAACTTTAATTTCTGTGCCATAGACTGAATTTTGACACTGTCAATGACTGCTTTGTATGTCCCTTCAAGCATGGAAGTAAATGTGCGATAATTTTGGACAATTTTTATTTCTTCAATAATTTCACATTTTGGCATGCTGCCACTAGTAGTGCATTAATCTTTTAAAAATCTGTCTACACCCTTGTCATGTAATCTTTCATCTGAATTCTCATCAACAAGTTGTTTTATTGCTAAATCTCTAGGGAAATTTAGCCAAATTTTAAACAAATGACTCTTCTGCCCATTAGTTAAATCAAATTTGGCTGTATAGGTCTCAAAAATCTCTGTACTTCTTCAAAAATGTATATTTAGTTAAAAACACAAACACAAGCCCATACTTAAAGCTCAACGGCTGGACAATGAGCTATTCCTAGTAGTTAGGAAATTTTAAAAGCCCGGGTTTTTTTCCCTGGGGGAAATTTAGCAGGTGCAGCTCACTAATGAAATTGCTTACACACTCATCCACTAGGGGGGCAACTGCATAGTAAAAAACTGCACATTGGATAAGCACCAGTTTACACCAGTATGCAAAAAAAGCCACAATACAACATAGGGGAAATTGCACAAATGCAAAAAATACTGATTGATAACAACTCACATGTCTGCTATCCATGAGGGGGTGATTGCCAGTATTATTGCTCATAGATAAGGCTTATATAGCGTGCCAGTTATATGGTGACATGTGGTAAATCCTGCTGGATTACAACTAATTGATTATGCCCTTACTATTCGATTGAGTGAACTGTCAAGCATATTTCAAGTGTCCAACACAAAAATACTGATACCCTCTGCTCCCCAGTATTACAAATGCAAAACTACATACTGGAAAAATATCAAATATATGACATTATATGGCCATGCCAGGTGAGCATAGTTATGCCAATGTCTGGTTGAGCATAGCTAGCAGAATAGATACCTGTTGATTTTTTTATATTTATTATGTATTTTCACAGTTTATTCATAATACATTTTGTGGGAGATCATTTTCTAATTGAACAGTTATCAAACAAGTATTGGTAGGGGTATAATTATAGCACAGTCGGCACAGACTACTTGGACAATGGAGGATGGCTGGGACCATAAGGTCAGTCTGGGGTAATATGATGAGACCAATGCTTCAATTATAGTTGGGAAGATCTTGCCCTTAGAGGTTAAGAACTTTAGGATACGCTACTGTATCAGCGCGTAACCAACTGTAACTTATAGGAGCGAGGGATTACACCATTGGTAGAAGGTAGAGGGGAGAGGTCAATGCTGGAACGGTCTTCATCAGATTTCAAATCGAAATTCTGCAATATGAAGGTGAGGAATAAAAAAATCTCCATTTTTGCCATTCCTTCTCCAAGACAGATTCTCTTCCCTTTAGAGAAAAAAAATGGGTAATAGGTAAGTTTTAGTAGCTTGCATATTATACAATTAGAGGTAAAAATGATAAACAGACAACATATACACTTATCAGTACCTGTTGAAAATGGTATGGATGCTTCAATCTTCTGGAACCTTCCATTGGCATCTAAATAGCGACTTGGATTAAACTTTTCAGGGTTTGGAAACGTATTTTTGGGGAATCCTTCAAAACCCACTGAGGTCAAGAGAGGAAACACAGTGGTGCCCTTCACACAGATGGAGAGAATGTGATAAAAGTGATAACATGGCAAAAGGTAGACCTTTAAGGGACACATTGCCAATGGTTTCATTTAAAATTTTGTTACAGACATTTTACAGTGGACCTTTGGGGGCCATATAGTGGAATTGCTCCTTTGGATGTTGTATTACAGTATTTCTCTCCATACAATATTCACCCCAGGAAACCCATCGTTGTTTTGAGGGTTTACAAGTCTGTTAGTTCGTATGGGTAAACTCTAGGGAAAATATATCTGTCACTGTTATAGACCTCTATCAGTCATAATGAAAAAAAAGATTTAAAACTGCATTCTGTATGGATTTAGTTAGTAAATAAACACTTTATTTCAATATTATTATAAAAGTAAGGCTTTTTTCATATTAGGTTATGTGTAATGGGGGGGACATGACAGAGGAACATTAGGTCTTCCTAAACTCCAAAAGATGGAATATTATTCTCCAGAAAAAACTTTTGAGTTTAGTAAAGGACTTTGCAGATGATCAAGCTATGTAGTGTATTTGCAATCTATGGCAGAGGTCAACTTGGCAATAAATTGGTTCACCAACGTGGTTAAATATAAGTTAGAGAGATGCAAAACTGGTGGTTTAATAATAATCTGCAGGCACCCATATGGTTCTAGTGTTTAAAAAACAAAACTGGGAGCGACTTGCTTGTTGAGGAAGGATCTGGGCATTACTTGTAGATCCTAAAACTACAGAATAGCAAAAAAATAAAAAACGGGTTTTTTTTAAATCTCAATATGCAGGGGGGCGGGGGGGGGAGGGGGTCCCCCCTTTTTTTTTTTCTGTAAAGGGGGGGGGGGGGGGGGGGGCCCCCCCCAAGGCCGGGATAATTGGCTGTATAAAAGAGGGTAATGGAATTTGAGATGGCGAATCGATTTCTTAAACGGAAGTGGAATTCGTTTAGAATTTCCAGGAAAAAGAAAACTTCGGGTTCGTAAACGAAATGAATTTTCTACTTTGGGGAGATTCGCGGGAACGATAGTGTGGCTTTTCATTGATTAAATTGCTGCGAGGCCACATGGGGCGTTTTACTTGGGGCAAAGCACTTCTGGAGAAGATAATGGCATTAGGCTGCTTGACATGTGCAGAGGGCTGAAGCCCAATCAGAGGACGGGGACTTTCTGTTGACGTCACCGCCAATATTATAAGGGGGGGACCGAGTCGCGCCGCTGGGAGCTCCCACAACTCCTCTCACTGGTACTTGACAAGGGACGGGTGCTGTGGGGGTGATGCGCTTTCTGAAGAACTGATTTTTAACCACAGCGATTTTTTGTGGGGTGGTCTCTGCTTGTCTAGAGACTGTTTCTATGAATGTTTTTCTATTTTCTGTTTTTTGGGGGGTATTGGATCTGAAATCCAGTGTGCCGGGTCACTGCTGCTGCTATAATTCAATATCCAAGTGGATATCTTAGCCAGTTTTCACTGTTTGTTATTCATTTAAAAGAAAACAGCGTTTTTTTACAATACAATTACACATTCTTTTTGGCTGGCTCCAAATTCTATAGAGCATTTTACATCCAGGGATTAAATTAAGCGTTGTTTTGCTGGTGTGCTGACAAAAATATTCCGTCTTTTTCAAACGCCAAAGTATATATTTTTTTTTGGTAGCCTAATTTCACACAAGGCAAGGTATTAATTACAATTTATCTCTCTTGTTTTGTGTGGTGTAGAAAAATACGCCAGTGTTAACACGCTACAAAAGCTTTTAATAGTTTGTTGGTGGCTTCAATAATTCTATTGCGCCCCTAATTTACAAATCCAGGGAGGGTTTAATTAGAGTTGGTTTTCGCTGGTGTGCTGACAAAATTAAACCGTTTCATTTTTCAACGCCATTATATATATATTATTTTTTTGGGTTAGCCTAATTCACAAAAAGCCAAAGGTTAATTACAATTTTATCTCTTGTTGTGTGGCGTAGAAAATACACCATTTTGTAAAACACGCTACAAAGGCTACAGTTTGTGGGTGCTCAATTCTATTGCGCAATTTACATCCAGGGGGTTAATTAAGCGTTGTTTTTGCTGTGTGTGCGTGGACAAAATAAACCGTCTTTTTCAAACGCCAAATATATATTTTTTTTTTTGTTAGCCTAATTCCACAGCAAGGTTAATTACCAATTTTATCTCTTGTTGGAGTTGGGCGTAGAAAAAATACGCCATTGTTACACGCTACTAAGCTACTCAGTTTGTTGGGGGCTCAATTTCTATTGCGCAATTTACATCCAGGGTTTAATTAAGCGTTGTAATTTGCTGTGTTGCTGACAAAAATAAACCGTCTTTTTCAAAAAACGCCAAGAATATATATAATTTTTTTTGGTAGCCTAAATTCCACAAGCAAAGGTTATTTACTTTTTAAATCTCTGTTGTGTTTGGTTAGAAAATACGCTACAAAGTTACTAGTTTGTGGTGGCTCAATTCTATTGCGCAATTTACAAACCAGGGGTTAATTAATGCGTTGTTTTGCTTGCTGTGGCTGACAAAATTAAAAAATCCGTTTTTTTTTCCAAACGCAAATATTATTATACTTTTTTTTTTGGTAGGCCTAATTCACAAGCAAAAGTTTATTAAAATTTAATTATCTTGTTGTTGTGGCGTTAGAAAATACCACATTGTAACACGCTTACCAAAGCTTTACTAGTTTGTGGGGGCTCCTATATATTCTAATTGCGCCAATTTACATCCAGGGGGTTAATTAAAGGCGTTGTTTTGCGGCTGGCTGACAAAAATAAAAACCGGTCCTTTTTTCAACATCCGGGAAATAATATAACATTGTTTCTTGTAGCATAATTTTCACAAGCGGAGGTGTTAATTTATGACTTGGTTTGTGATTTACATTAGTAAAAAACACCCACCCAGTTTGCTTTGTAAACGGGGGACACAACAAGTAAATTTTTTCTTCACTGGCCATTTTGTGCGAGCGCCAATTTTATATCCACGGGTTACCCAAGCTTGTTACTGGTCTATTTGGAGGTCAAAAAACGTGTGTTGTATTACTTTATTTTTTCATAATAACAGAATAGCTTCATCAAAAACAGTGTCTGTAAACTTTTGAACTAAATAACAGGTTATGTCAGGGACAGTGAGGTGGCAGGCTCTGCAATTGCGGAGTGGCGCGTGGCACATACATTTCTGAAAACGGGGGGCCCAGGTCGCAGCACAGCTGGGGAGTCGCATGCAGGGGGGTCAATCGGTGAGGGCCACAAAACTGCCGCTGTCAAATCTAGCGGCCGTGTGTTGTTCAGCAAACCCAAGGGTTTTCTTGATTGGTTGGACTAGGGTTCATCTCTTTTTCCTCCCAGATGGACATCTGGGACAAAACCCGCCAAGAGGTCGGTGGGAAACCTCAAAACAACAACACTTAGTTGGGCATGGCCCGGGAGCGGCGGGTCAGGCGGCCCTCCACCTGTCCTTCAGCCAGCCTCTATCCACATCCAGTTCCCTCAGCCAGAGATTCTTCTATGTTGTCTGGGACTCAGCGCCACTATATAGCGAGGATGAACAATTTTGGGAGGGCAGTCATGCAGCTACTTGGGCAGCGAAAGGAAAATGGGGCAATATCAGCTTTCTTGCAGTAGGCTGGCAAAGGTATTAGATGTGGAAGAGTGTGGCATGGGAGGTTTATGTGGTGAGAGGTCGCCCTCGGTTACCAGACCGGTGTTGAGGACAGTAGTGACGATGAAACAACAAAATAGATGATGATGTAGCCGACCCGGCACCTTGGGAGGGGGGTTGAAGCAAGGGCGTTCATGCATCGTCAGGGGAGAAGAGGGCGTAAGCTTGGCGAGTTCAGCCAGCGGCGCTAGCCAGCAAGTGGGTTTGGTGTGGCCGTGAGTCTGCAGGGTTAGCAGGCAGTTCGTGAGGTCGGGAGGGCCAGCGGTCCACGGGGGTAGGAAAAAACCGCTTCGCAGGTCCAAGGACTGTTTAGCGGCACCAGGGGCTCACGCGAGCAGCGGCGGCAGTTAGTCACTCCAGTGCGGGGTAGCGGTTGGGCGGTTAAAATCAGCTACTCGGCGGTGTGGCAGTTTTCTTTGCTCAAAGGGACAACCGGAGAGGAAGCCGATATGGGTATATTGTAGATTCTGTGGGGAGAAAAAGTTGGAGCGTGGCCAGGGAAAAGCTAACGTCTGGCACTAAACGGCCTTGCGTCAACCACATTGGGCAAGGTTTCACCATTCCGGTGGGCCTGGGAGAAACGTTGGGCTCAGATGTGTGGTGGTGCCCATCCTGCCGCTGCGCAGCAGGCAGCGGCCAGTGGGCACGCATTTGCCATTTCAGCAGGTCAAAAGGCTCCACCACCCTCTGCAGAAGGCAAGCTGTTTCTCTTTTGACATTCTCTCCCGGCGATGCTCCTTGCTCCTCGCTAACTCAGGCGCCACGCAGTTCGTTTCAGTGAGGGCGATTTTGTAAAAGAGGACAACAGTATTGCGTTCCAACCATTTCCTAAGGTTTGCAAAGCAGGCTGACCGTGTCCTGTCCATGTTGTTGTACTTTGCAGGTCCCTCCCTTTTCCAATTGTGGGGGACCTCTGCACCATTCAGAGAAAACTAATGGCTTGTTGCGCCGAGGCCGAGATGGAGAGTTCCAAGCCGTTAATTTCTTTTCCAAAAAAGCAAGGTACAGCCCAATCTATAAATTTGTAGAAACAGAAAAAGTGTGTTCCAGTCCCTTGAGCTTTTATCGGTTTGTTCCTTGGTACACGGCCAGCGCGGGACGTTTTGGAGCTGTTAAAATTTTCGGGTCAGGGCCCGTAATGTTCCCCTTTCCCGGGCCCCCTGGGTGAAAAGTGTTCCCGCCCAGGCCCCACCCCAAAAAAATTGGACCCGGAGACGCCGCTTTTCCTCCCGTTGTCAAACTTTTGCTCCTGCGCCCAAAAGTCCCCCTCCTCCCCCCTCCACCACCACCACCCTTTTTCAAAACCCCTAAAAACAACCCCGCTCCCCCTCATTCCCCCTTTTGTAAGGGGGGACAGCGGGGGGGTCACGCAATTCTTCAAACCCAGCTGGGCCCCGGCGAACGAAAGTTTTCCCCCCGGGGAGGAACTGCTCCGCGTCATTGCAGAAAAAAAAATCGATGTGTGGCTTTCTCCCCCCGCCCACCCGCAAATCGGCCATGGTGCGGACCAAAAGGGGAAGGGGGCATGGTTGTTCCGCGCTGCACCCCAGGGGGTGGGGGGATGCCGGCCCCCCATGGGAAACGGGGTTCAATTGGGTTTTAAAAAAAAAGGGTTTTTTTAAAGTCTTTTCCCCCGATCTTTTAGAACATTTTTGAAAAAAAGGCCAAAGGGAAAAAATGTGCATGACTTTTTTCCCAAATTTGTACAAAAACCAGGGAAAAAACCCCCCTCGGATTTCAGGGCCCCGAACGGCCCCCCCCCCAAAACCACTCTTTTTATGCGGGTGTTTTTTCCCCCCCTGGGAAAATTTCCCGCCCGCACATGTTTGGGAAACCGGGCTGTAATTTGGGAAAAGAAAAAAAGGCCATTAACCCATTTTTTGGGTGATCAAGGGGGGAGACAGAAAGTTTCTCCCCCGTGTAATTTGATTTTCAGCCCGTGGGCAGCTTCCCTTTCGTTGGGAAAACCTGGGTTTGTTTTAGGCCAAATTTGAGGGGCCACGTTTATTTTTCCAGGCCCCGGGGCTACCGGGGATGGGGGAAAAAAGTCATTTCCCCGGGTTCATGTTCCCTGGAACAGTTTCTGAAAAATCTGGGCCCCGGGGAGGGGACTGGAGATTTTGGCGGGGGCTTTAAAAATCTCGTGGCCACATGAGTCGGTGGGGGACTGAAATGGGAGGGGGGGGGGAGGACATTGGAGCAAAAAGCATTTTGGTAAAATTGAGTGGTTTTTTCTACCCAGGTGACAAGAGAGGAGGAGCAGGAGAGCTGGAGGAGGTGGATGGGATGAGGAAGACGGGGGGCAGATGACTCCCAAGCACCGTGGCAGTATACAGTGGAAATGGAGGCAGGGAGCCCCTCGGAGTCACTTGTGCGATTGTCCGCGGGCATGCTTTTTTGCCTGGCTAGTGAACAGCCGATAGTCAGCATCCGGCAGAGGGATAAATTCTGGCTCTCCACCCTATTGGACCCTCGCTTCCGGTCAAAAAATGGGAGCCTTTTTCAAACTATTGAGAGGGAAGACAAACTCAAATACTATAGGGAAATCCTCCGTAATCAGTTGGCCCCTGCCTATGTGCGGGCATCGTCCCTCCTCTGACAGGTTCTGACCGGGGGGTTTCCTCAGCGCTCACGTACTTTCTGCCGCGGCTGCTGGGGGAAGGTGGGGGGGTTAGGAAACAGTACCAGCTCCATCAGCAGTAACCTAAGTCTGGAGTCACTAATGAGCAGCTTCCTTCACCCGCTAGTGGGTGCGGGCAGTCACCACAGCAGCAGCAGCAGGACATGGTGCCCATTCACCTGAACCAACGGGTTGTGGCCTACTTCGGACTGCAACTCTGCCACCCCAGTTTAGAAGATCCCGCTGGAATACTGGGCAGCCAAACTGGATGTGTGGCAGGTACTTGCCGGTTGCAGTGGAGAAGCTGTCCTGCCCGGCAGGTAGTGTGGCATCAGAGGGGTGTTTCAGTTGCGGCGGGGGGCCATCGGGGTTACCCCAAGAGGGAAACCCGCTTTTTTTGTCCACGGGAAAATGTTGAAACGATTGACCTTTGTCAAGGCTGAAATCAGAGCGTGGATCGGCTCAGGATTTCACACATCCAATGCCTTAAGGCGTCAGTTGGGGTTCTTAACTACTGCTCAGCCAATTCTGATGCCGCACCAGCCTGATGCCACTATTCTGCTGGATCGGTTTCTCCATCTGCTACCACCGTCTTTAACCAGGGACTGGTAATTGCCACCCACCTCTAACACTCTGTCATTTTGCACTCTATGTGCTCATGCTGCTGCTGCTGTTGCTGTTGCCTTGGAACACCACTGTTTGTCATTGTGCCACTCTGCGGCCCTGGTATGTTTTGCAACTACAGAATGTTCATTGTTGCCCACTCTTGACCTCATGCTGGTTGCTCCTGTCATCACATACACCTCTCTTGATCTTTGTGCCACTGGCCTGACTCATGCTGCTGCCGCCGCCAAGTGAACCTCCGCTCTCAGTCATTGTTGCCGCTCTGTGGCCGAATACTATTTTGCCACCTGCAGAATGTCATTGTGCCACTCTCTGACCTCATGCTGCTGCTGTGACTCCTGTAGTGCCCACCACACTGTTTTCATTGTGCAACTGTCTGGTCCTTGGTGCTGCTGTGGCTGCTTCCGTGCCCTCCACACTTGTGGCCCTCCTGTTGTTGCCACTCCAGAATTTTGTCATTGTGCCCACTGTTCTGACCTCATGCTGTGATGTGGCTGCTGCCGGCCCCTCCACACTGTGTTCATTTGTGCCACTGTGCTGACCCTTATGCATGTGCTGTTGCTCTGCCGTTTGCCTCACACGGTGTCATTGTACCCTCTTTGGCGCCTACTCCTTTTTTGCAGCTCCAGAATTTGTCATTGTGCCACTGGTGTTACTGACCTTTCATGCTGCTGCCCAGTGACCTCCACATGTGTCTATTGTGCCACTCTAGCGGCCTGGTACTGTTTTGGCCACTTTCGCAGAATGTCATTGTGCCCTGTCTGACCTCATGCTGCTGTGGCTGACGCCGTTTTCCACCTCACACTCTGTCCTAATGTGCCACCTGAGCTCTCAGTTTGTTTTTTTCCAGCTTTGCTGCCATGACTTTATTCAGGCTTCGTTCCTGCTTCATTTTTTTGGGTTGTTTTTGCCCCCATAAGTGGCCCAGGGACATTTGTATAGTGAAGCGGATTCTAACGAGCGGGCAGGCAGTCATGTGCGTGTCATACTAAATCACAGCATTGTATGAAGACCAAACCATGCTCCCTCTGCATATTTAAGATGGACACAACGTTGCTACAGCACTGCAGGCTTGGGCAGCCTGGAAAATATAGGTTGTTTTTAACGTGATTCGTGCGTTGTAATTCGGACGAAAACGAATTTTTTGTCGGAAAAATTTCGGCGAAGTGATCGAAACCGGAATTTTTGAGAAATTTGCCATCTCTATTGTTGTAACCAAGACAGGAATAGTGAAGGTGTGTGATTTTTTTCTTGTGGCTTTTATATCCTGAATTGGTGTTGCTAAGATGTAGCACGTATCACTTGTCTCTGTTATGGATATGTAATTTCCAGCCTTCTCCAGCCCTGTTTGGGTGTATTAATGAAGAGTTGTTGTTCTCTCCCATAGGACTTTATGGTCATCGGCGATAATCGGTTATCGGACTAATCGAAAATTCGTCTAGATAACTGCCGATATCGACTATCGAAACGATGACGATAGTCAACATAATCGCTCATCACTAGTTACAACCTCAAGACTTTTTGCTGAAGGTTTCTCCTAAATCACACCTTTCTTAATATCTTCTAAATGCCATTGTAAAATTATAATCAAAATAATAATTAAATGGCACTTGAGAAAAAGAGTTATGTGTTCTCCTATCAATTTGTATAGTGAACAATCAGGGTAAGATAGGACTAACCCTTATTATCTGCCATAATAGGGCCCTGCCTACACAAAAGAGAGGGATAATCGCCCAGATAAGCACGGCTCCATTATTGAGGTAATTACCCCTCTTTTTGTGTAGGCAAGGCCCTAGTTTAGGGCATTACAGGGTTAGTCTAGGTTTGCTTTTTGTTTACAAATTGATAGAATAATACTTTTCTATTAAGTGTAACAAAATAACATTTTTATTGGAAAAATATTATATTTTGTGTTTATGTTTTTATATGTTCAAACATTTTTTTCTTTACTTTTTTTAATTTATATTTTGAGACTATGAAATCGCTTGATCTCTGTTATAATTTATGGCATAAACCACTGAATTGTTATGTACAGTATTATGTCTCTTATAGACAACCCATCACACCCTGTCTTCAGACAGGGCCTAATAGGTTTTTGTACATTTGCAGACCTGGAGGCCTTCACCTGGTCTTTAGCTGACATGGCAACTGCCTGCACCCAGTAATTGTGGATAGTGGATAGATGACAGACGGAGCCCCTTCCATCTGGTAACCAACTAGATGCTGTGGCTGCTATAGACCATGGCAAAGCTAGGTTGCATTAGGAGTCCAGCCATACATTACAGTAGGCCCCTGCTGCAGAGATTTGACCTCTATTCCAGGAGTACAGGAGATTGGATGTTAATTATGTCACTTGCAACTAAATATAAAAATTTGTGCACATGCATTTAAAATTCTACTAGGCTCTTGTAAGACAAAGTTAAGGCAAAAAAAATGTGATATCTGTGCAGATTACAGATAAATTAAGAAGAATGTGCTTACCATCAGATGAATCTTCTATTTCTCACCATGCAGTCTTGACTATTGAGCAATTAATCCATCATTCTGTTGTTTCATCTCTCTGTCGATTGATTTGAATATCTATCATTTCATGTTAATGCACCAAACTCAGGGGCATCCGAAGCCACAAATGGAATCCTCATTTGCATTTTGTACAGCTAATTAATATTTCCTTTTGCTTATCGAATTTTGTGCTATAAATGATAGACTGCTGCTTTATCTGTTCTTTACGAGTGTTGTGCTCTGATTGTAACTCAGATTTTTTTCTCTTCTTCCAGTGCAGACTTTTGTACAATAGGTCATTTGAATTTTCATTATAACAATCTCACTTGTAATTCATTAATGTGTTAATGTCTGTTGTAAGAAAAACATGAAAACTTTCTTCCAAAAACAGTCTTTCTATTCACTTTAAAGGGATTTGTAGAAAAAGCTCATCAGTTGGTCGGGGAGTTTGTGAAACACTGAAAAAGAAAATCTAATTTCTTTAAACTCTCTTTGTTGCAGTTATGCCACTGATCTAAGTGCACCTGCTGATGACATCATGATTAGTGGTCTCATGACAACATCAGCCAATCAAAGGCCTCAGTTGGTCACGTGCTACTGTACTTATTCAGGAAGAGTTTAGCTGCTGGGTTATGTGAACAGTGAAAAATACTTCATTAGCCGGGAACACAGGGAGCAGGTTTCAAAGGTGACTTGTTGCTGTTGTTGTTTTTTTTAAGCTTCATGATTGACTGACAATTTTTTTCCTGAAAATGGAAAACCCCTTTAAAAAAGTTGTCTCACTGCAAAGTTTAGCTTTCAACATGTAGGGGATAGTGAATGAAGAAGTTTTCAAAATATATTACTTTAAGTTATTTTATCAGCTCTGAGTGCACAGATTTTTCCATGTTACCAACTTGCTCTGTGCCCTTGGCAGCACTTCCTCTGGGGTTTTGTTTTATATTCCCTTTTTGGGAAAAAAAATAAAACATGGCAGGTTTCATGTTTTACTTCATCACCAAACAGGTAAGGTCACACAAGAAACAATATCCCTGGCATTCCTAATTATGGAAGCATTTAACCCGTTTATCTTGGATTCTTACAAACACAAGGATGACTCACCAACTTTTGCTTTCCTGCGTTGTCATCTGTGCCATAGGGCAGAAAGGGATTTTTGAGAACAACGACAATTTTTTATGGGGGTGGCAATGGAAACCTTCATAAGGCTTCCAGAAGTCATGTTGATGCATTGGCGTCCTGTGGTCTTGCTGTGGACATGTTGATCGCAGTGAGGAATGGTATGCAGCCGTGTTTCTCCTTCATTTAGATGCCATGATCACTGCTGCATCTAGGGGGTTAAACAGCAAGAAACAAAGCAGGTTCCATTCCCTGCTGTTAGCAGCAGGTGTAAGCTACAATTAGGAGCTGACACCAGCCTCCTATGTAGTGGGATTACTGAGTTATCCCACTACATGGGGAATTATTGACACCAGGCAGTACCAGTAAGTCCTGTGCTGGTAAATTTTTAGTATCTTTACATCCTTTAATCCTATTTTGTTTCACATTACAAATAAAACTCAGCTATGTCTTCCACCATCCCGTACTAAGTGACTTTAAGAACACTAGTTGGAGAAGGAGTCCCTCTTCTGAAGCAGGACAAAATTATTGTTAAGCCCTTCCCCTCATCAAGTCTCCAGCCAAATATAGAACAGATCAGTTCTATACTGAATGATTGTTGCAGGTACTTGCAGACAAACCATACTGACTAACAGTGGGAGCAACTATATTTTCTGTTTAGTTCTGTTATGGATTATATTCTATGGCTGATACAAATCCACATCAAGTTTCCCTTGATGTGAAAGGATAGAAGGATTGATGGAGTCAAACTTGCTCAAAGTTCTATCTGTTATAATCCAGGTTTTTGAATATTTCATCTCTGTGACTATGACCTGTCAACTCAGTGTTTCTCTTGCATAAAAAAACAAAAGAATTTTCATCCTAAGAAAGCCAGAAAGTAGAGTACTGGCTCAAATGATGAATCATTCATATTTATATTTTGTATGCCTAGGTTGGTGAGTACATACTCTGGAACTTGGGGGTGATATTTTCTGGCGGGAAGACTCCTATGAGTCTCCTAGACTTATGTCCTGCAAAACGGTCCCTTACATATAATTAGTCATCCCTCTTTGGCCTAAAAATAAGGAGAGGCTGAGGAGGTCTGGCTATTCTCTTTAGTACATGGAGGCAGCAGACACAATGAATTAGAAACAGGAAATACAACCAACATTGTATGATCTGCCCATTCTCCTATCTGTGCTCCTCTGCAAGATCCTTCACTTATCTGATCAGTAAGGATCCTCTGTATTTTTGTAATTGTTTTTGTAAAAATGTATGTATGTGTTTTGTTCTTTATTTTTTTTTGTAGCTAAACACTATACATTTGGATACTAAACTCTAAAATTTGAATAGTTTTGCCTTGATGCCCTGCATCGACTGCTCCCAGAAAACTTACTTTCTCCATAGAGAATAGGTGGCTGCTTGTACAGAACATGTTAGCTGTTTGACTGCTATAGTGAACATGGTACCAGTGAGTACAAGGTGTATGTCTTGGGACAGTTAGTGTTCCTGAGTAAGATTTTTAGAAAACTGTCTTTGGCACTCATCAAAAAGGCAAAACATTTTTTCAATATAAAGATAGAAGGCTGCACACCAATATATTACAAAATATCTTCAAATCTTTATTAAGTAACAAAATAATTCATCCGCCTTCATAAATACAGGGTCATACATTCTTATCAATTTCCCTCCAATTAAGAACAATCATTACACTTAGATAGATTCATATACTGTGTACGTAAGATAAACTTATTTGGTTCAGAAAGTTTCAAGCATGTGTGATTGCAACCAGATGAGAAGTATAAAGGCAAGTGTGTCTTGCCTACAGTCATCATGGTGGTTGGAGTTCATGGTTTGGGGCTGCATGAGTACAGCTGGCTGTGGGGAGCTACAGTTCATTGAAGGAACCATGAATGCCAAAATGTACTGTGACATACTTAAGCAGAGGATGATCTCCTCCCTTCTGAAACTAGGCCACATGGCAATATGATGACAACTCCAAACACACCACCAAGATGACCACTGCCTTGTTAAAAAAAATTGTACTAAAGGACAGGACAGGCCAAACATGTCTATGTCTCCAGACCTAGGCCATATAGAGCATCTGTGGGGCATCCTTAAACTAAGGTGGAAGAGCGCAAGGTCTCTAACATCCACCAGCTCCAGGATGTCATCATGGAGCAGTGAAAAAGAATTCCAGATGCAACCTATGACGCTCTAGTGAACTCCATGCCCAAGAGAGTTAAAGCAGTGCTGGAAAATAATTATGGCCACACAAAATATTGACACTTTATGCACAATTTGTGCATTTTCACTTAGGGGTGTACTCACTTTTGTTGCCAGCGGTTTAGACATTGATAGCTGTGAGTTATTTTGAGGGCACACCAAATTTACACTGTTACACAAGCTTTACAGTGACTACTTTACACTGTGTCAAAATGTCATTTCTTCAGTGTTGTCCCTTGAAAAGATATAATACAATATTTTCAAAAATATGCGGGGTGTACTCACCTTTGTGAAACACTGTATACTTTTCATAATGTGGCAAGTAATTGTCAGTCATGACCAAAATATAATAATCTTATAGCATTAAGCAATTAGGGCGAAAATTGACTTTAAACTGGGTTAACATATTTTCTTTTTATGTTTTGGTAATTAATATGGAAACCAGTTTATGAAACAGCATATTCCAAATACTATCTATCCTCCACATGGATGATGCATCTTTTTTCTTCCTTGAGGTTATTAATATAAACCCAGCCTAGATGACTCTGTAATTGATGTGGTAACTTGTTGAAACCTCATAGCTGTTCACAGCTGCACAAATTGGTCACTTTATTATTCTGAAGAGATTTATTCAAAGAAAAATCAAATGATACATCAATACTGAGGATTTAATTAATAGACTCAGTGTAAGCATTCATAATTTGTGGTAAGGGTTGCTTTACTGTCCATCATTAATTGCATTTGTAAGATGGGCTGGCAAGCAGAATTCTCATTGATTAACCACATTAATTCAACCATCACCACACTTGAAATATTCCATGTTTTTATGGGATTAGCATAAAAGCAGCTATTAAACAATTGGATTGCATTATCTCAGTCGGGTTGCTATTTAGGAATAAATTGAAAATACTAGATTTTATCCTAGAAGTCATTAATATTCCAGTGCTTTTTAATGAAGATGATGATGTTCTGCAGAACTGCAAGGGATTATTACTAATCATAAAAATGTGTACGTAGGAGATTCAACTTTAAATATAACCTGAAGACACACAATAATGAATAGAGTAAAATAGGCGATTTCTTAATGCAATGTAGAAATAATTTAGGAGATATATTGAAATCTGTGGATGAAAAAAAGTAGAATAGTTAGTTGCCCATAGCTACCACTCATATTCTGCCTCTCACTCTTAACAAGTCCTAAAATTGGCGATTGGATGCAATGCCTTGCCATCTTACCCTAGCTATATTAAATGTTTACCAATGCCACCTAACACAAAATTGTATTAGTGTGTTAGCTTAAGCAGCGATGCTCGGCTAGACTCAGAACTCCAATTCATGTCCATTGGAGAGCGCTGACCACCTCTCTGTTCAGAACGGAGAGGTTTTGGGGCTCGTTTAGGAAATAGAGGTGGAACCCAGACCTATCGGACGTTGATAGAATATATGCCATTAATGTCTATAATGAGACAACCCCTTTAAGCCCTAAAGTATGTGGATCTTCAAGGGGTCAACCTTAGTAAGTAAGGTTGAAACCAGAAGTTTATATACACCATATAAAAAGACACATATGCATGTTTTTCTCATTATCTGACATGAAATCAGAATGAATCTTACCCGTTTTAGGTCAATTATCATAGCAAAATTATTTATATTTGCCAAATGACAGAAAAATTAGAGAGAATTTTTTAAGGCATTTCTATTACTTTCTGCAAATTCAAAAGTTTACATACATTTCATTAGTATTTAGTAGCATTGCCCTTAAACTGTAGGACTTGGGTCAAACATTTTAGATATATTTCCACAAGCTTCTCACAATAGTTGGTAAGAATTTTGGCCCATTCCTCCTAACAGAACAGATGTAACTGAGCCATGTTTGTAGGTCCCCTTGCTCGCACGGGTAAGGTTTATTCTGATTTCATGTCAGATAGTGAGAAAAACATGCATATGTGTCTTTTTATATAGTGTATGTATGTATGTATGTGACCTAACAACGACTGTTGCATCAGCCAGAAATCCTGTATGCCCCTGAAGGTAAACCAAGTTACTGGCACTAAGTATACCAAAAAGCAATTTGTTATGAACTAAGGAAAAAAAAATGAGTGGTCCTTTAAATTTGTACCCCCATCTAATGTTTATAGGTTTTGACCTTTGATGCAATAAAAAATGAAATTAGGTGTATTTTAGACTATTAGACAATTTACATGGATGAGGACAGCAGCTAATGTAAAAGGGGATAATCAATGTGAAACTCTGCAGAACATCATAGAGCATATAAAATAATAAATACTTCTCAATATTTTTTAGCTAGAACCCAGGAATTTGTTTTGCAAATAACCTCAGAAATGTGAATATACCCTCTTTCATTCTGAAAAATGCTATAGGAATAAAGAGTCAATTTTATTATGTACATAAGTTTGTTTTGCTCTGTCCCTCCATTATTTATTTTCTTTTTGTACCTTAAAATATTTCAAGTTCTTGATTTACCTGGCAGCATCCTGCCTGCTGTGCTGTTGGCAAGCTTAGCCTCATTAAATTCCAAGCACTGTTATGTTAGGCATTGAATATTACAGTTTTTAGTTGACTCACTTTATAGAATTTTGTAAGGCAGAAGGAGGAAAATGTACATTGGGGATTAAGGACATTCTTTGTCTAGGGATAACAACAGGCCAGAACATGCTACAGTAGGCAACCAATAACTTAGTATGTGCATAGTGATATTAGCAAAAAAAAGCTTAAAAGAACCATGCACGTATAAATCTTGTATAGATCTTTCACTGGCATTAGAAAATAACATTTTACTACAGTTTATTGGATATTTTGTTTCGGGCCACTTTTATTAAGGACTTCAGTAAGTCTCAATTGTAGAAACGTTAACGTGTTTTTCTCAGCAACCCTTAAACCAGGGTCAGGGACCTCAATCTCCATCCGGCGTCCCACCAAGTTGGATTGCCAGAAAGTGCCTCACAGTTTTAAACCTGTCCTACTGTGTTGGTACTCTGTGACTTGAAGGGGTTTTCTCACCATGCAATTTCACAGAGACACATGCAGCTTCAGACTCACACTTCCTAGTCAGGCTATGAGTGGTTCTATAGCAGTGATTGCCATATCAGCTCTGCTACTCCTAGCTTATCCTGTTACAATGAAATGACTGCTGGAGATTTATAAAATATAGAAGAGAAGGATAAAGAGCTCTAAACTAAAAGCTTTTCATTTAGTTAAGTGAACAAACTTCGTTTCTAGAGATAAGACTCTTCAGATAGTGACTAGTGATGAGCGATTGTGTCAACTATAGTTATTGGATCGATAGTCAATATCGTCAATTATCATACCGATAGTCGATAGTCGATAACAGATTATCGCCCGTGACCATTAAAGAGAGGAACAACACCTTCATTTTTACACCCAAACAGGGGTGGAGAAGCTGGAATTAACATCCACAACAGTAAACTGGATACGTGCTACATCTTAGGCAAGACAACTAGGCAACAAGAGTCACAGAAAAAAAACTGACAGATATTCCATATCCATGTCTTGTACCACAGGAATGACACCTTAAACCTGGCATGACACACAAATTAAAAAGTGCAGATGCAGGGGCGTTGCTAGGGTCCCCATAAACATCCGGGCTCGGGCCCTTAAGTTTTTCTGAGTAGGGCTGGGTGCACACGGAATTTTTTGCGCATCATTGTGAAACTTGCGGATGTATTTTCTACAGAGGATTAAACCTTTCGTATGTAGGCCTCAGGAGAAAATTTCAGTGATTACACTGCGGTTACATTTAGTGGACTCACAGGAGGAGCCCTCTGAAGGAGTTGTTCTAATTTTCCCTTCTTTTTCTCCCATCTGTCCCAAACGCCCATGATGACTGTCTACCGTCCACAACGTCTTCACTGAAAAATGTACAAAACAAAACAATCTTAGACTCCCTCCATTTTATCAACATTTCTTCTACATATTTCCTATCTCTATACAAAAATCCCCATCTATAGTGCACCAAATGGATTATTACCCCCTTGTAGTAAATATTTGCCCCCTATTGCCATGTAGTAACCACTGTAGCCAGGATATTTAGTTGCCCCTTTCTAGCCAGTAGCTGCCTCCACCCCCCCACTCTAGCAGGTTTGCTGCCCCTATAGCAGGTTATTAGCCCGTTACTAGCCAGGTTACTCCCTCTGAAGCTAGGTTTACTGCCCCTTTTAGGGCTAGTTATCATGCCCCCTGTAGCTCAAGTTAATATTGCTCCTTGTAGTCAGGTTAATTAGCCCCCTGTAGCCAGATTACTGGCCCACATGGCCACATTAATATGCCCCCTTTTAGCAGTAATATGCTCTCTGTAGCCAGTGATATGTCCCCCTCTAGCCAGTGATATGTCCCCCTCTAGCCAGTGATATGCCCCCTTAGCCACATATGCCCCATTAGCCACATATGCCCCCTGTAGCCATATATGCCCCCGTAGCCACATATGTCCCCTTAGCCACATGATGCCCTGTAGGCGCTGCGCGGTGGGCGGTGATTGGGAAGGGTAGGCCGAGTGGCGACAGTGAATATGCCCCACTTAGCCTCACTAAGCCCCTGTAGCCAGTGACTATCCCCCCTTAGCCCCATATGCCTCTGTAGCCAGTGACATGCCCACTTAGCCATATTGGCACCCTCGTAGCCAGTTGAACATGCCTCCCTAGCCATAATATGCCCCTGTAGCAGTGACATGGCCCTCTTAGAACATATATGCCCCTTTAGCCAGTGATATGCCCCCCTTAGACATATTGCCCCCTGTAGCCAGTGATATGCCCCTTAGCCATCATATGCCCTGTAGCCAGTGACATGCCCCCTTAGCCATATTGGCCCCCTGTAGCCAGTGAATATACCCCCTTAGCCATATATGCCCCCCTGTAGCCAGTGGACATGCCCCTTAGCCTATATGCCCCTGTAGCCAGTGATATGCTCCCCCTTAGCATAATGCCCCTGAATATATATCTACTTCATCCCTTTCTCTAGCCAGTGACATGCGCCTTTAGGCCATATATGCCCCCTGTCGGCCAGTGATTGCCCCCTAGCCAATATATGCCCCCTGTAGCCATGACATGCCCCCTTAAGACTTATATGCCCTTGTTCGCCAGTTGATTTGCCCCCTTAGAAACATATAAGCCCACCACTGTAGCCAGTTAAATGCCCTCCTTAGCCATACACCTGCCACTGTAGCAGTGCATATGCAACTTAGCCATATATGGTCCCACCTGTAGCAGTGACATTGCCCCTTACCATATATGCTCTCCTGTAAGCCAGTGATATGCCACCTTAGCCATATATGACCCCCTAGTTGCCAGTGGGACATGCCCCCTTAGCCATATTAAGCACCTCCTTTAGCCCAAGTGATATGATCCCTTAGCCATTATATGACCCTGTAGCCAGTGATAATGCCCCTTAGGCAATTTTTGCCCCCTGTAGCCAGTGACATGCCCCTTTAGCCATATATGCCCCTGTAAGCACAGTTGAATATGCCCCCTTAAAGACATATATGCCACTTTAGCCCAAGTGTTATTTGCCCCCTTAGCCATATATGCCCCCCTGTAGCAGTGCCATTGCCCCCTTAGCCCTATATGCCCCCTGTAGCCAGTGACATGCCCCCTTAGCCATATATGCCCTCTGTAGCCAGTGATATGCCCCCTTAGCCATATATGCCCCCTGTAGCCAGTGATATGCCCCCTGTAGCCAGTGATATGCCTCCTTAGCCATATATGCCCCCTGTAGCCAGTGACATGCCCCCTTAGCCATATAAGCCCCCTGTAGCCAGTGATATGCCCCTTATGCCTATATGCCCCCTGTAGCCAGTGATTTATACCCCTTAGCAAATAACCCCTGTAGCCAGTGATGCCCCCCTTTGCCACTTTATGCCCCCCTGTAGCCAGTGACATGCCCCTTAGCCATCTAATATTGCCCCCCTGTAGCAGTGACATCCCCCTTTAGCCATATATGCCCCTCTGTAGCCAGTGATATGCCCCCTTAGCCATATATGCCCTCTGTAGTAGTGTATATGCCCCCTTAGCCATA
This sequence comes from Phyllomedusa bahiana, assembly GCA_025379985.1. NCBI lineage: Eukaryota > Metazoa > Chordata > Amphibia > Anura > Hylidae > Phyllomedusa > Phyllomedusa bahiana. Next base: position 21,193 of record JAODAL010023658.1, read on the forward strand.
TATGCCCCTGTAGCCACGTGATATGTCCCCTGTAGCCATTGATTTCGCCTCTTAGCCATATATGGACCCCTGTACCACGTGACATGCCCCCTTAGCCATTTATGCCCCCTGTTAGGCCTGTGATATGCCCTTTAGCCATACTTATGCCCCCCTGTAGCAGTGATATACCCCTTAGCTATATATGCCCCCCTTAGCCAGTGACACTGCCCCCCTTTGCCATATATGCCCCCCTTAGCCAGTGACTGCCCCCTTGATCCATTTTTGCCCCCTGTAGCCAGTGACATGCCCCCTTAGTCTATATATTGTCCTCAGTAGCACAGTGGATAAGCCCTCCCTTAGCCATATATGGCCCACTGTGCACCGTGTTATGTCTCATTAGCCATATAGCCCCCTGTAGCCTGTGACATGCCCCCTTAGCCATATATGCCCCCTGTAGCCAGTGATATGCCCCCTTAGCACATCATATGCCCTGTAAGCCAGTGATATAACCCCCTTAGACATATATGTCCCCCCTGTAGCCCAGGCTTGTGTAACATGCCCCATTTAGCCATATTATGCCCCCTGATAGCCAGTGATATGCCCACTTAGCATTATATGCTCCCCTGTAGTCAGTGTTATGCCCCCTTTAGCATTTTTGCCACCCTGTAGCCAGGCAGTGACCATGCCCCTTAGCCATATATGGCCCCTGTAGCCAGTGACATGCCCCCCCTTAGCCATATATGCCCTCTGTAGCCAGTGATATGCCCCCTTAGCCATTTATGCCTCCCTGTAGCCGTGATATGTATCCTTAGCCATATATGCCCCTGTAGCCACAGTGACATGCCACCTTAGCCATTATATGCCCCCTGTAGCACGTGATATGTCCCCTGTATGCCAGTGATATGACTCCTTCAGCCATATATGCCCCCTGTAGCAAGTGAAATGCCCTTTTATCCATATATGCCACCTGTAGCCAGTGATATGCCCCTTTAGCCATATATGCCCCCCTGTAGCCAGTGATATAAACACTTAGCAATATTTGCCCCCCTGTAGCAGAGTGACATGCCCCTTTAGCCATATATGCCCCCTGTAGCCAGTGCCATGCCCCCTTAGCCATATAGGCCCCCTGTAGCCGTGCCATGCCCCCTTAGCATATATGCCTTTTCTGTAGCAGTGATATGCCCCTTAGCCATATATGCCCCCTGTAGCCAGTGATATGCCCCCTGTATAGCCAGTGATTTGTCTCTTAGCGCATATATGCCCCCTGTAGCCAGTGACATGCCCCTTAACCTTATATGCCCCATGTAGCAGTGATATGGGCCCCACCGCCATACTATGCCCACCTGTAGCCAGTGAACATGCCCATTACGCCATATATGCCCCCTGTCTGCTCAAGTGACATGCCCCCTCTAGCCATATATGACCCCCTGTAGCCAGTTGATATGCCACCTTAGCAAATATATGACCCTGTAGACCAGTGAATAATCACCCTTAGCCATTTATGCCCCCGGTAGCCAGTGAGATTGCCTCCTTAGCCACTATATGCCCCCTGTTGCACATGTGACATGCCCCCTTAGCCATATATGCCCCCCTGTAGCCAGTGACATGCCCCCTTAGCCATACATGCCCCCCTGTAGCCAGGGATATGCCCCTTAGCCATATATGCCCTCTGTAGCCAGTGATATGCCCCTTTAGCCATCTATGCCCCCGTTAGCCAGTGGCCATGCCCCTTAGCCATATATGCCCCTGTAGCAGTGATATGCCCCCTTAGCCATACCAATGCCCCCTGTAGCCAGTGGCATTGACCCTTAAGCCGATATATGACCCCCTGTAGGCCAGTGATATGCCCCCTTAGCCATATATGCCCCCTTAGCCAGTGACATGGCCCCCTTAGCAAATTTCCACTGTAGACAGTGATATGCCCCCTTAGCCATTATATGCCCCTGTAGCAGTGAAAATTGCCCCTTTAAGCCATATTATGCCCCCTGTAGCCAGTGATATGCCCCATCTGCCATTATGCCCCTTGTACAGCCAGTGATTATGCCCCCTGCTAGCAGTGACATGCTCCTTAGGCCATATATGCCCCCCTGAAGCCAGTGACATGCCCTTAGCCATATATGCCCCCTTTAGCCAGTGATATGCCCCCTTAGCCATATGTGGCCCCGTGTAGTCAGTGGTATGCCCCCTTAGCCATATATGCCCCCTTGTAGTCAGTGGTATACCCCCTTAGCCATATTTGCCCCCCTGTAGCCAGTGACATGCCCCCTTAGCCATATTGCCCCCTGTAGCCAGTGACATTGCCCTTAGCCATATATGCACATGTAGACCAGTGTATGGCCCCCTTAGCATATATTCCCCCTGTAGCCAGTGACATGCCCCTTAGACTTATATGCCCCTGTAGCAGTGATTGCCCCCTTCGCCATATATGCCCCCTGTACCAGTGATATGCCCCTGTAGACAGTGACATGCCTCCTCTTACCTAATAAAAAATTTAAAATTAAAAAAACCTACTCACCTGAATGAAGGCCCGGTCCGCGCGTTCCTGGTCCTGACATCTCAGAGATCGGAGTAAGCAGCGTGATGTTCATCTCGCTGCTTACAACGGTCTCGCGGAGGCTGGGACCTCCTCGGCCGGCAGAGCTGCCCAGATTAGAGGATCTCCAGCTAAAAGGGGGAGTGATGAAAGCGATGCGGTCACTGCCCCCTGCAACGGCATGAGGTGTATGTACGCGCTACCATGCGCCTCGTATATACCAGGGGGGAACAGGGACAGGACGGGGAACGGATCATCACTGCCTCCTCCCTAACTCTGACTGCACGGGACCGCTGTGAATCGGCACCGCCGTCTGAGAGATCGGCAGGCGCGCCCGACACCAAGGAGCGTCCAGGCCCTTAGTCAGTGGCCTGGAGCAAAAAGACTCGGACGGCACAGGCAGATCTCACGTCCGCGGATCGGCCCGAATGAATTGCCTAGCGACGCCCCTGGCCAGAAGGCTGTATTATTTGAACCATCATTTAGTTGCACTTGAGATTGAATCATACCTGTCACTGTACCACCAACATACCCTCGACCTGCATGACCAGATCAAAAAGTGCCAGAAGAAAGTAGTCTTTTTTTAAATCATTAAGATTTTTATTGGAATTTCGCAGTTTAACAGGTAGGCCAAAATGTCAGAAAAATAACAAGAAACATAGAAATCGTGTTTAACAGACACATGACGGAAGAAAGTATTATTGAACCACCAATTTTAGTTGGAACTGAGACATTGACACACGGAACTGCCAATAAGCGTATTTAAATGTTATATGGATTAATATGGCGGCCTTCGCACCACTGACAACAGGTGTAATTTACTATCACATATGTGTAACGGTCTATGGAATTGGATCCTCTGAACCACCACAAACGATGATGTAAGCCATGCCAGTGAGCGGAATCTAAGTAGGTCCGGTTTTCACCAAAGCGAGATGGACTTGCTGTAGCGGATTGCTACCAGGTCGCTCTTTGACGTTATTTTATTGCAGTGGTGGCCAAGGTGTTGCGTGGTAGAGAATTGTGAAGCAGGCTCGTAGTCGGGGACAGGCAGAAGGTCAGGACAGGTGGCTATGGTTCATGGTCAAGGGACAGAGGCAGAAGGTAAGGTACACAGTAGACAACATGATACACGAGAACGCTTCCTCTCAAGGCACAGGGCACTATCGATTTGCCAAATGGTAGTGGGAAGGGGCAGAACTTAAATAGGATCAGCGCCCGATGAAAACCAATCATTGGTGCACTGTCCCTTTAAGCCTGACTGCAGTATCGCACCCGGCCGGGAACGGGACTGCGGCATCGCCCGCAGCAGGAGGCGCTGCATGGGTGCGGATGCACCCGCAACCTGATACGGGGTCGCGGGAGGCAAGCATAACAGTACTACCCACCCTTTGGCCTCCCCTCATCCTGGCCCGCAGAAACTTTAGTCAGAGGGTTCTGTCCAGATTTTGTCCTCCAGGTCCCATGACCTTTCTTCTGGCCCAAACCCCTTTCCAGTCGACCAAAAAAATCGTCTTCCCCTATACCGTCTTCATGGCTAAATCTCCCTGATAGAAAACACATTGGTTGCGTCAGCTACGGGAGAAAGGGGAACACAGACTATGAGAAACCGATTACAGACGACTGGTTACTGCAGGGAGACGTGGAATGAATTGTGTATGTGATAGGGGGTGGGAGCCGGTGTTTTTTAGGCCTACCTGGGTTATAATACGTCTCAGGACTTCAAAGGGGGCCTAAAACCGGGCTTCCATGTTGTTGGAATTTCAAAGGTGGACGTATCTGGCAGATAGAATACCCTTTCTCCTGGGAGCAATGGATTGAGGGGGTCTTTCTCTTTTTGTCGAAGCAAGAGATCGACGTGTTTCCCTCCCCATATAGAAGATAGGTCACGGGACCAGAATTGTCCACACGCTGGAACATCAGAGGAGGCAGGAGGGCAGCAAAAGGGGTGGATTGGGGTGCTGTACCCGAAGCCAATGAAGAAGGGGACGCCCCAAGCAGAATCGGATTCGAGAGAATTATAGAAAATTCTACCCATGGCAACAGACTGGACTTCATCTTGGTCTTGCGGATCAAAAAGTGGCGGAGATAAGGTACCATGACCTGATTCACTTATTTCCACCTGACCATTGGATTGCGGGTGGTTACCAGAAAGAAGTCCAGATCAACTTGTAGTGAGCAGAGAACTCGCCAAAAACGAGAGACAAATTAAACTCCCCGGTCAGAAACAATGTGTAGGGGAAGTCCATGCAGCCGGAAGATATGCTTAAAAAAAAAATTGGCGAGTCAGGGAGCAGACGGTAGACCAGGCAGGGGAACTAAAGTGGCCCGGGGGGGGGGGCCAATTTTGGAGAAAAACGGTAAGTGCCACCAAGATAAGATATTACCGTCAGAGGATGGGCAGACGGTGATGAGCCTTATGGCAATGTGGCCCAGGGAACTGTTAGGGAACCGGAGAGGCACTAGCAAACCCGCAGGTTTGAGGTGGAGATGATTTATTGCGAGCACAGGGTACTGACTTCCACGAACTCCTTCACATGATTAGCGAGATCCAGGCCCACCAGTAGAACCGGGGAGATCAAAGAACAAGAACTTCCGCCACCCCGGATGTTCCGCATACCGAGAGCAGTAGCCCCATTTCAGAATCCTTAGTCGGAGCGCAGGGCGGCACATAACATCTTGCCCGGAGGAGCACGTTGGAGGGTTTTGGGAGCTGCTGATATCAGACATTCTGGGGGTACAATGATGCCGAGGAGTGTCCTTTTCACCGATAATTATCAGAAGACACGAGACAGGGATCGGCCTTAATATTCTTTTCAGCCGGTTCGGAAGTGTATGACAAAAATTGATTGGGAGGAAGAACAAAGACCACTGGGCTTGACGTGGATTGAGACGTTGTGCAGTCTGAAGGTAAGAAGATTTCTGTGGTCAGTAAAATATTTACTGGATGCGAGCACTCTCCCGGAGGTGGCGCCATTCCTCTAAAACTTGATGGCCAGACAGTTTCCCGTTCCCCGATGGTATAGTTGCATTTCGGGCGGGTGAAAATGTTTCGAGAAGAACCGCAGGTCAAGGGGTCTTGCCCTTGGGGCCTCATTTTTGAGTGAGGATCCGCTCCTGCTCCTACGAAGAGGTGTCGACTTATAAAAAGAAAGGACTCTTGGTATCGGGCCGGGCACACAAACAAAAGGTGTGGAGGCGAAGGCTGCTTCAGGTTGGAGTAGGCCTCTTTAGTATGCTTGGGGCCACTCTTTCGGGTTTGCCATAGCTTTCTGGTGAGAAAGCCACAATCTGTGCCACCAAAGTTGAAAAAATGGGGGATGAATTGCCTGTAGTAGTTGTGAATCCAAAGAATCGTTGTATGGCCCGAGGACCGACAGGCTGTGGCCACTGGAGTTCGGCGGACATTTTTTGTGGGGTCCATTTGCAGACCTCTTAGTTTGAGATAATCTTATACTGAGTACGGAAGGCTGGTTTGATGATTTGGGCATTTTCCACCGGAGATTGATAGGCGAGGGGCATCACCAAATACTCAATTTGCCCATCCCAAAATATTGAAGGCCGTCTTCCACTCGTCACCTTTGGGGCGGATTTCGAATGAGGATATAAGCCCCCCGCAAATCTAACTTGGAAAAGACTTTTGCTCCCGGAGGGGACAGTTCGAAGAGTGGTATTCAGTGGCAATGGATAAGGTTTTTAATGGTGATCTGTTGAGACTGACGGTAGTCGATGCACGGTCACAGGGATCTATCCTTCTTCTCCAAAGAAGAACCCGGCAACCTGCTGTTGACTCTGAGGATCGAAGCCTTTACTGTTAGGTTTTCTTTAAACCATTACGGCTGACATAGCCAGTGTTATCAGGTACAGAGAGCGGGTAGGGACCCTGCCCGAGGGGGATCTGGTACCGGGTAGAAGGTTCTATCAGGCAGTCGTAGGGTCGATGAGAGGAAGAGTCTCCACTTGGCTTTTCAGAAGAAGACATCCTGGAAGTCTTGGTTATGGTAGCGGCAAGCCCGGAAGAGGCCTTGAGAGGCGGACTGCTTATGGAGGATGCGGGCGCACGGGCGACGCGGTGCCGATGGACAGCGAGCTGGCAGTCTTGGACCCCAATGCAAAAACTTCACTCACAGTCTTCCAGTCGATCTAGGAGCGAGACCCTGCTGCCACGGAAAGCCCAGTGAGGGACAGCCGAGGAAGAACGGGGTAGCACGAAGGATGCGACCCTCTCCCTGTACACAGCCCCTACTTGTAGGACCACCAGTTCAGTCGGAAAGAGGATAGAGTCACTCAAACGCTCACCACACACGGATGAGATGGCCAAGGTTTGGTCTAGGGGGACCACCGAGAGATGATATTGGGCCACAGAGTTCGCTCCAATAAAATTCCCTGCTGATCCAGAATCCCAGGAAGGCAGCCACTTGAAACGAGACTCCGGAATTGGTTTGTGACCAGCTATTGGCAGCAAGAGCACATGGAGAGGGATTGCTATCACCTAGGGGACACCTCTCCCACGAGCCTAGGTGCGCACGGTTTCGGACGTGCGGAGGAAGGAAGTGGACACGACCCCTGCGGAAATGTTAGGGCTCCCGCCAGTAGAGACAACAAGTTCTCCTCACGTCGTCGCGTAAGTTCTTGCGGCGTCAGGTAGGCTCTGTCTACTTGGATGGCCTCTTCCGTGGCTGGCTGTGAAGAAGGCAGTGGAGGCCGAAGAAACACCGGCGCAAGACGGGGTAGACGACGTGCTTGGCCTGCTTCGTGCTCTTGACGGAGCTCCTCCCGTCTCTCCAAGAAACGGATGTCAATACGAGTTGTCAGACTGATGAGCTCACTTAGCGAAGACGGAGAGTCCCTGGTGGAGAGGGGTCTCCTTTATCTGGTGGAGGAGACCTTCTGAAAGTGGCGCTTCAATATGCGGCATCATTCCAAGCCATCTCCGATGCTAGTGTGTGGAATTGTGTGGCGTAGTCTCCTATAGAGGAGCTCCCTTGCTGCAAGTTCAACAAGGCAGTTTCGACAGACTAGGCGCGGACGGGCTCTTCGTAGACACTCCGCTGATCTTGCGATATTCCTGCAGTAGTTCCGGTGACCGGATCGCCTCGGTCCAAGAGTGGAGTCGCCCGGGCAATGGCTTTCCCGGAGGGGGAGAGTGACCTCGAGGCACACCTTGGACCTTTCAGACGGGAACTACCAGCCATAAGTTCCACGTGGTGGGGAGCATTGGGTGATGTGAAGCCCTGCAGGCCTTAGGGGGTTCCCCATCCAAACTTAAACGGCGATGGGACAACGGAGTTCGAGTTTAGGGCCGGCGGAGATCCCTGGAACGAATGCCATGGGAGGAGCAACCGCAGCAGACTGCTGCTGCTGCTGCGTGGCGAGGAGCTGCTAGATCATTGTTAGTCAGATGGCAATAAAAGTGGTTAAAAAACAATGCTTTCTTTCAATTGACAGATCACAGAACCACTGAGCTGCAAAATATCTTCCTTTCAAATGCCCTCTCGTCTGCCCCATCCCCACCGCAGCTGCCCCCCCTGCAGATGCACACACCTAGTAGTTATCCTTAAAAAATTTCTCTAACTAATCATAAAGAGGGAACTCTCTAATCTAACTCTATTGTTAAGATGTAGGTAGGGGGATGGATTTCTTGTAAGTAGGATGAGATTACTCTTTCAGAGCTGTTAGATCAGCGAATTGGTTTTTAAACGCAGGCAAGATACGTCCTGCTGTGAAGTGGCGATAGACCAGAGGAAACGAGCTCTAACAGGAAATGCCAAGTTGCCATAGATAAATCGACGGGTCACCCCGTGATTTTTCGCAGCCAAGACATCCCATACATCCGCAAAGTGGTGGACGTTGTACATACTCCTCACCCCCCATTCATCCCTCGGAGCTGATTGGCTGGACTGGCCAAAATGACTGGATACGCTGGAAAATGGCGCGATTGACCAATAGATTTTCTGTAAGATTGTCACCTAAACTATCACGTGATCTAAAATTTCCGATAAGCCTAAAAACCATGCCGATTTCAACTTTTGTCAATAATATCGCTCATCCGTAATAGTGACGTACCATGGAACTGACTAACTAACTGCAGCTTAGATTAAAGAGAACCTGTCACATAGATTATGCCCCCCTTGCTGAGGGCAGCACAAGCTAGTGACAGACATGCTGTTTCCAGTGATGTGCCCCTTATTCTGTAAGATGCTTAGTTTCAGAGTATTTACTGCTCAAATCTGCAGTTTTCTGCCAGAAAAGAGTCAGTTTTTTTCATGACCCACTCATCTGAGGTTGGCCCAGCCCACCTCATAACTGATTAACCTATTACTTTGAATAGGTAGAAACATGTGCATAACTGGCAGGGGGTGGGGCTAGCATTGGGTGGGTGGGGCTAACACCTGCTCATGAATAAACTGGACTCTTTTCTGACTGAAAACTGCCAGATTTGAGCATTAAATACTATAAAACGACTGCATCTTTCAGAATAAGGGATACAGCTCTGGAAACAGCATGACTCTCACTAGCTTTTGCTGTCCTCAGCAATAGTGGCATAATGTACGTGACAGGCTTTTTTTAAAGCAATGAGAGATAAAAGAGAATAGGGATAGGTGGTTGGTAACACAGGTTCAAATATACAAATGGACCAGCGGAAACAAAAACGGCATACAGGTGAAAAAATATGTTAAAATCACATTTATTCTGCCATTAGGCACTGTTGATAAAGAGGCCACGTGAGACAGGGTGACATAGAAAAACCACTGACGCCTAGACACAAAAATCGCCAGGTGGTTGGTAACCAGAGAAACTTGCGTACTGTAGCTGAGATAAAACTTTCTTTATCTCCTAAACAAAGCAAAATCAACATAACATTGTATTTGGTAATAGTCTTCATTTACCTTGCCATATATGTTAAAAGCCGATCATTGTAGTGAGAAAATCCCTTTAAGCTGCCTCTTCTTAATCAACAATAACTTTAACACAGAGCACTTGATTCTTATAAAACACAGTGCTCACCTCTTAAATGTTTCATTATGGTATCCAGAAGAAGTAATAGCGTCTTCTTACTTTGTTCAGATCAGAGGGAGGACCATTCCCAGGTGTGGGCAAGGCAGGCGATTGCCCGAGGCGCCGTTCACCAGAGGCGGCACTTCACCTGCCCGGCGATTACGCTCTGACTCTGCACAGACGTTTTACAATGGTCGTGCAGAGTTAGTCAGCAGCTGCATATACACAGTGCAGCTGCTCTTACAGGGCAAAGACAAAATGGATCATTGCCCTCTTGCCTTCTCCCTTGTATGTACAGCGCTCAGTGAGCGCTGTACATACACGTCGGTGTCACAGGGGGATGTAAGGCTTTTTTCACATCCCCTGGGATGCTGGATCTCGGCTTCTCTCTCAGGAAATCCCCGGGAGCTGTGTGCCGAAGTAAGCAGCGTGATGACGTCACACCGCTTACACTGTTTAGCAGCTCCCTGACCTGCCACATTGCAGGGAACTTGGAGAGGTGAGTACCTTTTTTTTTTTTTTTCATATCAGCTACCATGAGCATGTACTGGATACAGGGGACATATTACCTGGCTACAGGGGGCAATTTACTGGCTACAGGTGGCATATTACCTGGCTGCAGGGGGCCAATTACCTGGTTATAGGGGGCAACTGCCTGGTTACAGGGGGCTAATACATGGCTACAGGGGGCATATAACAAACTGGCTACAGTGGGCAGCTATGTGACTACAGGGGGCAAATAACTACCTGGCTACCAGGAGGCCACTACTAGGGGTCATATCTACCTGGCTACAAGAGGAAGCTACCTGTCTACAAGGGGGGCAGATAGCTACCTACAGGGACCTATATAACTAACTACATATCTACTTTATAGGGGACCGAGATACCTACCTACTGGGGGACCTATAACTCTACCTACTTAATGGGGTACTATACACCTACCTATTTGAAGACTGCCTACCTAGTTTGGGGTTGTACCTACATACTGTCTTAGGGAACTTAACTACTTTCTATATTGGAATAAAACAAGACTAAAATGTGGTACACAAATGGGAGCCTCATAGCTGTTTCGGGGAAGTTTTACTATTTGGAGCCCAAGGTGGACACTATTATCATTTGGGGCGCTATAGATTGAAAGTTTGTACAGAGGAATTGATAGAGAAGTGCTGATAAAGAGAGGAGTCTAAGATGTTTGTGTTGTAAATTCTACAGTGAAGATTTGTGGCCGGAAGAAGACATCATGGTGGTCTGGGACAGAAGGAGAAGAGAGAGAAAGAGGTACAACACTTCAGAGACAGATTCTGTAAAGTACTGGATTTAACGTTACTTTAATCACTTATATGTCTGCAGAGCCTGTGTACAGCTGGTATCCATCTCTGTATGGTCACAGTATGACGGTAATATTGGTTCTATTATAATAGATATTCAGTAATGGTGTGTTTTTTTATTCAGTAACTATGTGGTGGTGATATGTGTTCAAGATGTGGTGGTATTATTCAGTTACTATGTGATATGTGGTCATGGTGTTGAGTTATTATTCAGTCATTATGTGGTGGGGATATGTGTTCATGGATTTGTGGTATTATTCAGCCACTATGTGATGGTGAGATGTGGTCATGGTGTAGTGGTATGATTCAGTCACTCTGTGTTGTGATATGTAAAAACATTATTTAGTCACTATGTGGTGGTTATATGTGTTCATGGTGTGGGGGTATTATTGAGTCACTATATGGTGGTGGTACGTGGTCATGGTAGTATTATTCAGTTACTATGTGGTGGTGATATGTGGTCATGGTGTGATGGTATTATTCAGACACTATGTGTTGGTTATATGTGGTCATGGGGTGGCAGTATTATTTGGTTACTATGTGGTGGTGATATGTGGAGGTATCATTTGGTCACTATGTGATGGTGATATGTTGTTTTAGAAGGACATTAGTACTATTAGCCTTGGAATCTGGTTTTGTGTAGCAGTTGTATTTGGTAACTGTATGATTATTTTTTAGTAGTTTTATAGGTAGAACATTGTGTTAAAGCTTTTTGCATATTTTGGCTTTGGATGATGAGGACGCACTGTGTCGCATAGTGGAGCATTATGTTAAGGGGAGGGGAGAAAGTTCTTCCCCCCTCAGCTATGAGTGCAATTTAGCCTAGGAACTGCCCTGATCAAGGGTTAGAATGTTTGAAGGCCTTAAGCAGCCAGTTTCTTGGTTCTCAGACAGTCCATCTGCACTACTCAGGCAGTAGCTTCCAATGTCCTACAATCATTGCGCCCAGCTCCACTGGCTATTCTTGTGGGGGGGGGGGGGGGGGGGGGGGGGCAGGCTGGAAGCAGGGATTCCACTCTGCATCACATGTCACAGGTTACTCTGGCTTTACACTCAATCACTGTTGCACTCTTCACTTCCTAGTGCCCAGCAACATTGGCATCCTCTGATATGCTGCCATGTACAACTTATAATATGGGGTTCAATGGGTTTTCCATTACTTTCTGCAATAGCCCCCACCAGTGTTAGAATGAGGTGCCTGGTGTCCACTGTTAATGCTGATTCTTAGGGCCCTCCAGTGGAGTTTAGTCTTGGGGCCGATTAATAGAGTTAATTTCTGGGGCTCATTCTACAGCTACTGTGCATGGCTTCACATGACTCTTGCACTCTGCCTCTTTTTTCTTGCATTTTTATCTGAAAAGGGCCCAACAGGGGTCTTCCCTATTCCCCTGTGGGCCAGTGCCCCACTGGCCCCTACTGCACCCAGCTGGCCCCCACAGATTTCAGTGATACACTGATTGTTCAACAGTGCTTTCTATAGAACCACCCACAGACTGACTAGGAAGTAAACGCTGTGTGAACATACCCCAAGAGTGTAAAAATACACAATATGACTATGCTTCAATTGCTTGGTGACACTTTCATGTTACCCACCTATCAAAATATATAAAGATAAGTAAAGTATGCATACTTTATCTAGTGCAATGTTCAACTTTTAGTATTTGACTGCAAATCTAAATCATTGTGTGCAGCATATGTTTGGACATTAGTATTTATTATAGCCCTTCTATAGTACTGGTGAAACTACTCTGCATGTCTACTGATAACAGTATGGTTCCTCTACACTTTTCATCTAAGGCACATTATTTTGTCTAAGCAATTGCTAACTAGTACACAATTATCTCATGAATATATTACAAGATTTAAACTATTTTAAACCTTTTAATTAGTTTTACTTTTTCACACTCAAAACAAGGACTGGTTATTCTAAACAAGTGCAGCAAGGATTCATTTCCCTATAGGTCTGTACAGAAGCCTTAAAAGTTAGGCCTTAAGTGTGACATTCATAGTGGGGCATGTCGTGTGTTTTGGAAAGTCTTATGAGTGGTAAGTTTGGCCTAGTGAACAGTGTCAGGGTTAGTAAAGTGAGGTTTCTGATAGCAGGGTACAGAGAAACCTCGGACAGTACTGAGAGGAAATAATGAGACAGATCTTAGACTGTACTATTTTTTCCATTGAAGTGGTGGACACCACGAAAGAAAGCCAATGGATCCCAATTTAGTCAATAGGATCTGTCGGGGACCGTTTGTCAGTGTACACCTCTGCAACATAGATTCCGAATATCTGGTGCAGATGTGAACCAGGTCAATCTATTTAAATGACTGAATTGTTACTGTCTTCTGTTACGGGGTACCAATTGGGAGAATTAACCCCATTGATTATAATGAGGTCAGCAGGCAGTGTAAAATGGTTAGCACACAATGGTATTAATCCTTGAAGTGCCACTACAATAAGGGCATGTCCCCACTGCACGGGTTTTCGGATGGTTTTTAAGGCGGTTTGCGGTTTTTCAGACCGCCTGAAAAACCGGCCGAAAACCAGCAGAACGGGGCTCTATAGAAAACCCGTGCAGCAGTCCCCACTGTACGGGTTTTCCGCCCAGCGGTTTTGCCAGCCAGCAGTCCGCCCGCAAAACATTGTGATTGCACATTCTTCCGTATGGTTTCCGGACGGAATATGTGCATCTCAATGTGAGGGGGGAGGGATTTTCTCCGCTCATAGCGGTGAAAAGCTGTCCCCCCTGCAGCCGTGGATACGGCCGCAAAACAGTGCAAATGCCGGTTGTATAACCGACCGGTATTTGGCACTTGCCGTGTAAACGGCCCCTAGCAATGCTTTATGAACATGGATACAATTAAATCCAATTGAAAAGAGCTAGATCAACTTCCTGCTTCTTTCCGGTTCTGCTAGCCAATTGCTATTTTAACAACTGGTTTGAGAAAACTGTGAAGAACTGGCTTCATTCAAGCTCTGCCTTAATTAATGGCATTATACTATATGTCCAAGTCCAAAGAGTAACTATAACAAATGGCGCAAAAAAACCATTTGTGCAATTTGTCTAATAACTCTTTATAAACAACCAAATAGAACTATTGAGTTGCAGCAGCCACTATACACAGTGTACAGAGTTGGTGCTTTCACTTAAATGTGAATTGAGGCAGAGAGGGTTGGAGAGGAGTACTCTGTCTATAAATACGACAAAAGGCAGCTATTATTAAGAAGTGTTTGGTACAATATTGTTTCTATTAGCCATTCAGAGGGGGATTTATAAAGTGCTGCCTTCAACTACTGAAAATACTGACCCATGTGTTTTAATAATTGTGTAGTTATACATATACTTTATATTCTAGATATTACTTTGGTCAGAGAAGACTTGTGTTGCTGTGTGTTAAGACCAGTGGCAATCAAGCGCTATGGCAGCTCTGATGGGGCCTACTGCACTGGAGGGAGGACACATTACTCGTGCACATTACCCAGATTTTTTGCAACCCAGAAAAACAACACTTTTATCTGAACCCACATGTTTAGGATTTAGATACAGTTGAAAACTATGGCAGAAAAGAGAACCTTTGGCTCCCTGCCCCATTATTTACTTTTGCTGTAGGCTCCCTGCACTCAGATCTGGCAATCAGAATAAATCCCTAGATCAACTACCCTTCTCCAGAATCCTAGTAACAAGACCCTTTACGGTCTAGAAATGCATCCAGATCCATTTTGAACTTTGTTACTGAATTCACCATGACAAGTTCCTCTGGCAGAGAGTTCCATAGTCTCACTGCTCTTACAGTAAAGCATCCCTTTGTATGTTTATGTAGAAACTTTCTTTCCTCAAGACATAGAGGATGCCCACTTGTTCTGGATACAGTCCTGGGTATAAATAGATCTTGGGAGAGATCTATATATTGACTTTTAATATAGTTATACATATTTATTATACATATTTATTATGACGAGACTTCCTACTGGGACGACAGTCATGCAGACCAATTTGATGCAGTATGAGGCATATGATTTGAGCACTGACAGGCTGTCCGCCGACCCCCCTAGCTTCTATAGAAATGCTGGCAGCACTCATACATCTATTTTCAAAAGACAATCTCTGGATATGATGCTAAACATATGTGCTCAACTTCTTTGGTAGATCAAGGTCTCAGGCTGGTTTTGGCCTTGCATATACTATGCTCCAGGAGCCCAGCACCGACTGCATGATAATGTCATTGCATTATGACACGTTCACGGACACACTAATGTACTCAGCACCAGCACCAGCTTCATGATGAGGTGACTGCATCATACCACCTTTACCAAGACACTCTAATGTACTCAGCATGCTTCCATTGTCTCACATAGCTCAAGCCTAGGCCAGCATGAAGCCTTCAAGAAACATATAGGAAGAACCACAAGGAGCTACAGAAAAAAATCTTATTCTGGCAATGGGGTCATGTCAATACAACTTTTAATTTTTTTGTGTGGACAATACTTAAAGAGGTTATCCAAGAGTTTAATTATTCCATAAAGCACTATAAATAGCATTTATATTGAAAACTAAGGATATCACAATACCTTAATTTGTTGCTTTTCTTTTCTTTTGTCTTCTTATTCATCTATCATAAGATCAGTGAAACTTCCTGGCTGTGGGAGTGAGTAGTTGTCCAGCAGCACTTTCATACAAGTCCCAGAATCCATTGCAGTTACAATCTAGGACTTCCCTGCACCCAACCCCTCATACTCCTGTTCATCCCTACTCTACACATCCTTACATCATCAATCTCAGACAGGTACACCTCATGTCCCTGAATATCTTTTCCACTTCACTTGATGGGTGTCTGCAGCAGGCTGTATTATAATATAGTGCACCAAACAGAATGTAACATGGTAAAAAAAATCTTTCCTCAACCATAATATATGTAATACATGTACAAATATATATCATTTGGTTTATATACCATAGCAGGCACACAGTTATCCCGTTATTGTAGCTCTGATTGCTGTGGGGAATGTGGCATCACCAAGCTTTCCTGTACACTGGAAAGCCTATCTAGCATCCAAGAAATGTGGAAAATGTCACATCCCCCACAGCAATCAGTATTTATTATGGGAAAGCTGTGTGCCTGCTGTAGGTGATGGGGCATCAGCCCTGCACTCAGTGATGTCAGGGCAACGTCTCATGAGGCTTACCCTGGCACCACTACTATATAATAGCAGCAGACATACTTTTTTCTGACTGCTGCTGGATCATCTCAGAGGTCCCAATGCACATTCAGCCAATCAAACAAAGTCTTTAGACCAGGTGAAAAGGTCTATTTAGCAAATTTATCAAAAAGTCATCTCCTCCTATCAGAAGAGGTGAAAACAGTACATAATAATGAAGGCACCTAGACTCTAGCAGCTAGTATACATAGTTATCACTGTATGTGTCCACAGCTCTGTAATTGAATGATTACATTCCTGTCAGCACCTCTGTTTACTTAGTGACTGATGAGCCACTACAGGCAGCCAGATCTTTCTCTGCTCAGGTCATGTCCACCACAGGGGACTGTTTCTGAGATGAGCCTGGCTTCAAAGCCCACACACTGTGTGATGACAAAATGTCCGTTGAGGCCATGTGATCAATGGATGCCACATGGTATGCAGGAAGTAGGAAAAAGGGAAGCAAAGGGCTCTCTGCCTGGTATTGCAAAGCAGAACAGGTAAATAATTTTTAATGAATAACAATTACAAAGTTCAATATAATTAAGTTGTGAACCCTATAACAAATAAAAAGATATAAAAAGATAGTCCAGGAGAACCCCTTTAATGCTGGAGCTTTCTTGTGCTGGACATCATATGGAACAGCCTCTTGCTGATAAATAGCAGTTTTGTGGATAGCTGGATCCCAGACAGACAGAGGCTGTTACCTGTGGGAGCACACTTGACTGCCTAGTTGTATTTGGCAGGAAAATGTATCCTTTCTTTAAAAAGGTGTTCCCATCTCACACTGTGATGGCATATCGATAGGAAGATTTGTCCATCGAGTTCAGCCTATTGTACTAAAGTGTGTCCAGAGGGAGGCAAAAACCCCCATGAGGTAGAAGCCAATTGTCCTCATTGTAGGGAAAATATTCCTTTGCGACTCCGATCTGGCAATCAGAATAAATCCCTAGATCAACTACCCTTCTCCAGAATCCTAGTTACAAGACCCTTTACGGTCTAGAAATGCATCCAGATCCATTTTGAACTTTGTTACTGAATTCACCATGACAAGTTCCTCTGGCAGAGAGTTCCACAGTCTCACTGCTCTTACAGTAAAGCATCCCTTTGTATGTTTAAGTAGAAACTTTCTTTCCACAAGACATAGAGGATGCCCACTTGTTCTGGATACAGTCCTGGGTATAAATAGATCTTGGGAGAGATCTATATATTGACTTTTAATATATTTATACATATTTATTATACATATTTATTATCAAGAGACTTCCTACTGGGACGACAGTCATGCAGACCAATTTGATGCAGTATGAGGCATATGGTTTGAGCACTGACAGGCTGTCTGCCGACCCCCCTAGCTTCTATAGCAATGCGGCAGCACTCATACATCTATTTTCAAAAGACAATCTTTGGATATGATGCTACACATGTGTGCTCAACTTCTTTGGTAGACCAAGGCGAGGCCTGTTCTGAGTGGAACCTGTCTTGTTAAACTGCTGTATTGTCTTGACCACCATGCTAAAGCTCAATTCAGAGTGTTGGCAATCTTCTTATGGCCTAGGCTATCTTTATGTCGAGCAAAGATTTATTTTTTTTCAGATCTTTTGCCATGAGTTGCCATGTTTGAACTTCCAGTGACCAGAATTAGAGAGCGTGAGAGCAATAACACCAAATTTAAAACACCTGCTAACCATTCACACCTGCACACCTGAGACACCTGTTTTTTTTTAAACATAATTTTTATTCAAAGTTTAAAACATCTAAACAGAATTGAATTGGGCACAAGAGAAACAAGGTAGTGTCAGCTTACAACAAACAAAACATACAAAATATATGTCATCATAGGAATAAAAAAGTAAATCGTTAACAGAGATATCAGTCACAATATAAATCTCCAAATAACCTATATATAGACAACAGAGTTAACACAATTATGAGGTAAAGCTGAGACTCTATGCACTGGTACGTAATACAATGCTAGCCCCCCTCCCCTCCCCCCCAAAAAAAAAAAAAAATTAAGTACAAAACCAAAATAAACCATAACTATAACCTGGCACTTGGGTCATATTAATACACTAAATCAGTTTATCCAGGACGAGGGTTACTACAGGGCTGCTCTGGAATCAGAGTTGAGGGATGATATATAATACAGTGAGGGCTTCGGTTCTTTGGCTGAAGGTCGGGTGGGAACCATAGATGGGAATCGCGTTCATAGGAAAAGGCAGTTCTCACAGCGGGTAGATGAAGAGGAGTCAAGTGGGTGGATTTCCAACTTCCAAATGACCCAGTTGACCCTCCTGATGGGAAGTAAGATACCAGGATGTGTCAACAAAGGGCTTCTTGACTTCCCTAATCTCATCAGAGGTGTAGAAGGTTTTTATAAAATCTCCCCATTTTTTAAAGAATTTAGAGGACTGGGTCTCTTTGGTTCTGATGATGTCCAATTTATCCATCTCTAGATGGTGTTTGACAGAGCAGATCACTTCTTGGACTGAGGGGACAACCATTTTGAAAGTAGAGATCGTTTGGCCGTTAATAGAAAGATGTGCAGGAGCGGGAGGTTCTTACAATGATTTGGGAGGTTGTGGAATAACAGCTGGACCGGGTCAAGGCTTAGATCAGCTTGTAGGGAGGAATTGAGAGTGTTTACCAAATTATCCCAGAAATCTGCAGTAGCGTTACAGGACCAGAAACTATGCAGAAAATCTGTACTGGGGGCGTCACACTGAGGACATGCGGTTAGACGGTCGGGACAGTTGGGGTGAGGGGGGATATTGAACCCAAATATGGCTGAGTGAGCGATTCTGAAGTAGGTGTCCTTCCACTTCTCATTGACAATATGTTTACAGACGGCCCGCCACCCTTGTAGGATTTTCCCAGAGATATCCTGGTCGGGATACAGTTTTTCCCATTTAGTGAAGATTTTAGGAGGAGCTTTATCACTTTTGTTATTTCGAAGCCCTGAATAAAGCATAGATAAGGAAGGGGGGGGGTGAGAAGAGGGGCCAATGATGTCATCGAATATATTTTGTCGAAAATGCACAAATGAGGCAAATTTACTTTTGAGAAATGAGGAAACTTGTGAAAAAGCCAGGAAGTGGGAGGAGGGTAGGTCAAATTTTGAAATAAAGTCTGCAAGAGAATACATTTTTTGGTGTGCGGTATCAAATAGTTGGGAGAAATGCACTATCCCCCTATCTCTCCAGCGTTTGAACTGGGGGTTGTCTAATCCCGCTTGGAATTCAGGATGGCCACCTAGCAAAAGATACCTACTAAGTTGGTATGGTAAGGACAGCAAGGATCTGCTCGCCTTCCAGGCTCCTATGGTATCTTTCAAAAGAAGACTGTGATGGCCACTTTAGGGAGAGATGCAAATTTGACATGAAGCAGGTTTGGGAGCGCCCAAGGAAAGGCCAATGAGGATTCAATGGTGAAATTAGAGTATCTTGAGGTCTGTTTGACCCAGTCTACACTGTGTCGCAGCAGACTTGCCAGATTATATAGCCTTAGATCCGGTAGGTTCACACCTGTGGGAGGAGCAGCTTAGAAAGAGAAATTCGTGGTCTTCTTTTGTTCCACAAGAAAGAGGAAAATGAAGAGTGGAGAAAGTTAATGTCTTTATGTCTAAGGAGGAGCGGGACCGTTTGTAAATCATGAGACCTTGTTATACTAATGAGTCATATGACACTGGGGAGGAAAAAGGGCAAATTGGGCACAGTTTGTCCAATTTCACTTAGGGGTGTACTCATTTTTGTTGCCAGTAGTTTAGAAATTGATGGCTGTTTGTTGAGTTATAAGAGAGTGTGAGAGCGATAACACCAAATTTAACACACCTGCTAACCATTCACACCTGAGAACTTTTTATTTACGGGTATTCTCACTTTTTGTTGCCAGCAGTTTAGTAATTTATGGTTGTGTGTTGAGTTATTTTGACGACACTCCAAATTTACATTGTTATACAAGCTGTTCACTGACTACTTTACCATCATTGTAAAGTCTTATATCTTCAGTGTTGTCTCATAAAAAGATACATTTACAAAAATGTAAGGGGTGTATATATCTGTATAAAGATAGATATATACACCTCTCACATTTTTGTAAATATTTTATTTCTTTTCATGAAACAACATGATTTCCTAGACTTTAAGAAGATTATCAACACCATGAAACTGAGCTGCAGCATGGCAGCCAAGACCTTACAATGGTTTAACAGGTTCCACTCAGAACACGCCTCACTATGGTCTACGAAAGAAGTTTAATGCATGTGCTCAGTGTCATATCCAGAGATTGTCTTTTCAAAAAAGATGCAGCATGCCGCCAGCATTGCTACAAAGGTGGAAGGGGTGGAGGGTCAGCCTGTCAGTTCTCAAACCATACATGGCACACTGCATCAAATTGTTCTCCATGGCTGTCGTCCCAGAAGAAAGCCTATTCTAAAGAAGATGCATAAGAAAGCCAGCAAACAGTTTGCTGAAGACAAGCAGACTAAGGACATGGATTACTTGGACCATTTCCTGTGGTCTGATGAGACCAAGATAAACTTATTTGATTTAGATGGTGTCAAGCATGTTTGGCAGTAACCAGTTGAGAACTACAAAGACAAGTGTGTTTTACCTACAGTCAAGCATGGTAATGGGATTGTCATAATTTGGGGCAGCATGAGTGCTAACGGCTATGGGAAGCTACAGCTCATTGACGGAACCATGAATGCCAAGATGTACTGTGACATACTGAAGCAAAGCATGATCCCCTCCCTTCTGGGCTGCAGGGCAGTATTGGAACATAATAAGGACCCCAAATACACCTCAAAGACGACCACTGCCTTGTTAAAGAAAACAAGGTTAAATGTGCTAGACTAGCCAAGCATATCTCCAGACCTAAACTCTGTTGAGCATCTGTGAGGCATCCTCAAAGAGAAGGTGGAGGATCAAAAGGCCTCTAACATCCACCAGCTCTGTGGGGTCATCATGGAGGAGTGAAAGAGGATTCCAGTGGCTGCAACCTGTGAAGCTCTAAAGAACTTCATGCCCAAGACAGCGCTGGAAAATAATGGGGGCCACACAAAATATTGACACTTTAGGCAAAATGGGCCACATGTATGATCGGGATTTACGCCTGTTTTCTGGCGTATCCTGCGCCTCACCGGTCCAAATCCCCCGTCGGACGCAGGGATGCGATGTTAGGCGCAGCCTTCGCCCCTTTCGGATGCGCCTCACATGAAGGGGCGTGTAATGGGCGCGGTGTGGGCGTTCCGGGGCGGGATGCGCCGCGTTCGAAAACTCCGAGGCCTGTACGATCGCGGGACGGCAAAGTGCGGCACATTGTAGCGCTCGCCAGCTACGAAAGGCAGACCTCGTTGATTCTGGTCTAAATAATCCGGCGGAGGCGAAGTGAAGCGAGAACGTAACATGAGAGGAAACATATAGAAGATCGCAAAAGAAATCTCGGCTCTCAGCTCCGTGCAGCATGGAGTATGATTCCCAAAGAATCGCCTTTATTAGGTGTAAAACATTATCAGAAAAAGACCTCAAACCTTTAAAAAAATAAATAAATTAAAAAAAAAATCACTTTTCAAAAATCTAGAACGCCGCTACATCAGGAATTTGGATATTGGAAAGTGTCGGGAAATACAGTAATCCAAATTCTTTAAGCTCTTCTCATTGGTCGGCAGAAACCAACTAATCAGAATAGGAGCGACAGTAACCCATTATAAGCTATGGAGAAGTATGGACAATCTGTAATAAAACTGTACATGCCCGAAATAAAATGATAATACTCCCGAAGTTGTACCGATCTCTATATAAAATGAACAATAATATGAGGGTAACGAAAGAAAATATATTAATTCAATAAATTCATTTTTATTTCTTTATTTTTGTTACACCCATACTATAGATCATTGGCTAACGAAAATAAAAATAAAAATGAATTTATTGAATTAATATTTTTTTTTTTCGTTACCCCCATATTATTGTTGATTTTATATACAGATCGGTACAACTTCGGGAGTATTATCATTTTATTTCAGGCACGTACAGTTTTATTACAGATTGCATTAGAAAACCCATAGGAGCATCGCTCGCTCTCCCATTGGTCCAAATAACCGCGCCTCTTTTAACTTAGCCAATCACAAACAGAGCTCGCTCTGCATTTTTTTTTCCCCATAGAACTCTATGAGAAGGTAGCTCAGCCGCTGATTGGCTAAGCAGGACGAGCCCCTCTTCTCCCCAACCAATCACAGTACTAGAATATTTCCCATAGACAGTAATAACTTTTAGGGCGCCCTTCTATCGC
Organism: Phyllomedusa bahiana; assembly: GCA_025379985.1. Taxonomy (NCBI): domain Eukaryota; kingdom Metazoa; phylum Chordata; class Amphibia; order Anura; family Hylidae; genus Phyllomedusa; species Phyllomedusa bahiana. The sequence goes on from JAODAL010023658.1 coordinate 43,513, forward strand.
GCCCTTCTTTCTCCATTGAAAATAGACGCACTACATATTATTGGTGGATTCATATCTGCCACCTGGGCTCAACCAATCAGCTCTTTAATGCCTTTTTTACTGTATTTTGAACTTTTCACCTTTTCATTTGATTGGTCCATACTTCTCAATAGCTTATAATGGGTCACTGTCACTCCTATTCTAATTGGCTGGTTTATGCCGACCAATGAGAAGAGCTTTAAAGAATTTGACTTACTGTATTTCCCGGCAATTCTCTATAGCCCAATTCCTGATGTAGCGCCGGTCTCAGCGACAAACGCGTTGTTTGGGATTTGATTGATTTATGTTTATAGAAGGCTTCAGCTCTTTTTCAGATAATATTTTACACTTAATAAAAACGATTTTTTTAAATCATACTCCATGCCGCACGGCGCTGAGAGCCGAGATTTCATTGCCCCCATCTCTCCATTGACTACAATGGGACAAAGTAGCTTGCGCTCTGATTGGCCGGGATAGCCAAGCCCCCGCTAGCTCAACCAATCAGCTCTTTTCTGCCTTTTTACTGTATTTTGAACTGTCCCGCCTTTGAATTTGATTGGTCAATACTTCTCCATAGGTTTTAATGGTTCACTGTCACTCCTATTCTGATTGGCTGGTTTCTGCCGACCAATGAGAATAGCTTACGGAATTTGAATTACTGTATTTCCCGGCAATTTTCAATATCCATATTCCCGATGTAGCGCCGTTCTTGATTTTTGGAAAGTGATTTTATTTATATATTTTTTTAGTAGGTTTGAGCTCTTTTTCAGATAATGTTTTACACCTAATAAAGGCGATTTTTTGATTCATACTCCATGCCACACGGACATCTTTAATGATTTCTCGCTGTTTTCCAGCCTGTCTCGAATCGGAATACATGTGAGGCGCAGTCCCGCACTGCGCCTAAGTCTCGTACTGCGCCCCACACACTGGCGAGAATTGGCAGACTTTTCCCCGCATGTATAATCGCACTACCTCGGGCGGCGATTCTTAGGCACAGTCCCGCACTGCGCCTAAGTCCAACACTGCGCCTCACAAACTGACGAGGCGCGGTTGACTTTACACCGCATGTATGAGCGCACCTCGGCACCGACATACATGAGGCGCAAATTTCGCCGGAAAACTGGCGGAAACATGCGCTCCGACGTGGCGAGATTCATACATGTTGCCCAATTTGTCCATTTTCATTTAGGGGTGTACTCACTTTTGTTTAGACACAGTGGTTTAGATATTGGTGGCTGTGTGTTGAGATATTTTGAGGGCTGTAACGGGTGGCGCCGCGTCCCGGTTCGCCCGGCGGGGACGAGTGGTGCCGCTGGCCGTGCTACGGGCTTGCCGGCTCACCCGTTCCATTCACTTACCTGACCACGCTCCTGCACTGCTCTCTTCCCCTGCTGGCCGGGACGCGCGTGCGCGCCCCCTAGCGCGCGCGCGCTCGTTCATGTAAATTTAAAGGGGCAGCGTGCCGGTAATTGGATAATTGCCGGGCACTAACCCTGTATAGTGTATGGATCCACGTCACTTCCCTGCTGGATCTTTGTTGCCTCCGTGCCCTAGAGAAAGCGTTATCCGTGTACTTGTCTCTGCTGTGTTCCTGACCCTTGCCTACGTTTCTCGACTCTGAACCTTGCCGCCTGCCCTGACCTTCTTGCTACGTCTATTGGCCACGAACCTTGCCGCCTGCCCTGACCTTGCCGCCTGTCCCCGACTACGTCTACGCCTCACAATTCTGTACCATGCTACACCTCGGCTGCCACCGCAAGCAAGTCACGTCAGGGGTAGCAACCTGGTAGACTCCCGCCGCAGCAAGTCCATTCCGCTTTGCGGCGGGCTCTGGTGAATACCGGGACCTACTTGCGGCGGTCCAGAGGATCCACTATTCCAGCCCTTACAAGGGCACACAAAATTTACACTATTATACAAGCTGTACACTGACTACTTTACATTGTTTCAAATTGTCACATCTTCAGTGTTGTCATGCCGCTGCCTGCTGCTTGCCTGCTTACCCGTTTGTGGTTGCTGTGTGGCTTTTCCCCATGCTGGCCTTGTCCTCCTCCTTGTGGCTGCTATTCTGTTTCTATGTTGCCCTTTATAGAGGCGCGGCTACATTATGCTCTCATTTATTCCCACAGTGTGCAGCGGGGTTGGGCTTCCTCTGCCAATCTCCTTTAATCTGTGTGGTTATAAACCTGCACCTTCTACACTCCCTACCTGATCCTTGTTGTGTATTGTTAGTGTCTGTGGCTTGTTGCTTGTTGTGGTCTTTGTGGGATCCTTCATGTTTGTTGGTCTGCTGCCATTTTTCTGTCTGAGTATTTGTCTCTGAGTTTCTTTGCCACGTTCTTATGTTTGAGTTCTTGCCATGTGTCTGCCATGTTTCTGCTGGTTATCTTGTCAATTTATGCCTTAGTTCCTAGACAGTGTCCCAGCTTGTGTCTCTGCTTTGTTTGCTGTCATGTTTTTGGTGTTGTGTCATGTCCTGTTTATGTTTTGCACCTTGGCCTCCATTTGGCTTTCCCCTTTTGCATCTGTTTGGCCTTAATGTCTGTTTTTTTCTGTCTCTTGTCTGTTTTGTTCTGTACCTGCATGTCTCCACTCCTAGTCTGTTGCTTCTTGTCCCTATTTCTGTCGGTGCCTAGCATTGGCACTTCTGACTTGTCTGGTCAGCTGCCGCTCCTGATGACAGCTCTGAGGTCACACCTGATGGCCATTGGGGTAAGCCAACCTTACCATCAAAGGTTCTGTGAAGATACCTGATAGCTGTTTAGTCCGGCTCCTCAGCAAGCTCGGCAGTGGTCCAGTGGGTCCACTACTCACTTTACCTGCTTACCCATTACAAGTGTTGCCCCATGAAAAAGAAAACCTGCCCTGCTACCGCCCCCTCTCCCCCCAGTAGGTGCCTCCTTAAGCACCCACTCAAGGGTGCTGAGGGGGAAATAGAGCCCTGCTGGGAACAAATAGAGGTCTAGCAACAAGGGAGCACAATCTGAGATGCACAGTAAAGTGAAGTCTTGCTTGTCAGCAGCCAAGGAAGAAGTCTTGAACACGTCAGCAATGCATAATGAGAACTGTGTAACAAAAGTCAGCATGGCTTCAGCAGCTCATGTGGGCAGCAGACTACAGAGGAGGAGCACATAGGGTGCAAAAGTCTGACCAAAAAAAGAAATTTAGTAGTTTGTATATTACTGGTTGTTTCTGTGGTTCAGTGGTTATGATAATTACTTTTATTGCTGGTAGATGAAGACTTTTCCTAAGGATGTCCTGATCACACAGATGCTTGGCTTGTTACAGCTGTTTACTTTTTTATACCATTCAGAATTCATACTAAACCTATTAAATGAATTATTCTGGTTTTCACATTAAAAATTCTATATTTATAAAATTTTTAAATTAAATCATAGATTTTTATTTACATTTTATTATGCTTTAAGTGATGGCTATTTTATGTTTTATGTTTATGGTATAGAAGTACCGTATGCTTCTGTATGCTAACATATTGTAGCAGATTAATTAACACTGCCTAATGCATTTACAAGCCCGATTATCAATGCTTAATAATTCCTCCGAATTTTCAGACACTGCTGTTTATCTTTACATCATTTATTAGTTAGCTAATTAATTGTGCCAACAATTGTGCTACGTTAAGCAATGCCCTTTCCTGTGAAGCCAAGCCCATTTAGCAAAACCAAGCCCATTTTGCAGGACATGGTGTAAACATGTCTTAAACACATAGGACGGCATGTATGATTTTTGCTGCTTTAACGCCAATTTTGATGTGCATAATATTAGTATAGAATGCACCTGATTTATGATCCCAGTCTGCTGTGGGTCATAAATCAGGCGCATTCTAGCGCTCGGGCATCATTTCTGGCTCAGGTATACCACTTTGAAAGTGGTTTACCTGTTGCAACGCTAATATGCCTAGAAGTGCCGTAATGAAGCTATAAATCTATAGCTTTGTACAGTTCTAGTGCGCCCCACCTCCCGCATACCCCCCGAAATCAGGCGCATTACAAAGTGTAGCGGGTGCTCTATAATGCGCCTGGTACTGGCACATGGGAGGCTTTTAACTATTGTGAACGGGGCTGTGTCTGATGTCGGGCTGAAAATACACCAGATTTCTGGCACAGCCCCATTCATGCATGCTGCCCATAATGGTGTTAAGCATGAACACCAGTATTTGGCTGCAAATTTCCAAAGTAAATAAATAAATATACTCCATTATGGTCTGTGTCTCTCCTCTTAGGGCAACAATTTCCCTAAAAGCAATTTCACTAAACTTTTCAGGTCCCCAAGGCTGAATGTCTTTTATCAGAACACTGGAAAACTTCTGGAAAACTACTGCTAGAACAGGTATACCACTTTCAAAGTGGTTTACCTGAGCCAAAAATGTCATCTTAATGCTTATGACCCGCAGTAGAGCGGGTTCATAAATCAGGCACTTTCAATGCTATTATAATGCGCATGAAATTTGGCGTTTAAGAGCCAAAATTCATACATGTCGCCCTAAGTATTAGGCAGTATTAATAAATCTGCCACAATATATTACCATAGAGGAGTGTGCTACTATGTTATTAAATTTATAAAAATAAAAAATGTGCACAGTAAAAGTGCTGATGAAAAAAAAATGATCGGTCAAAATAGCAATAAACATAAAATGATTGTGTAAATCATTTCATCTAATAGAACTGCTAATTTTATGGATTACAGAACATGCTCTCTTGCTCACACTGCTAACAAATTGGCTGTAGCATTACAATTTGTAATCTGTGGTTGAGATGAGGGCAACTAACCATAAAATTGATGCTAGCATGCCCGCAGTGTGGAGGCTGATGAAATAAGTATGTGCAGCCCAGTAAAGAATATGCTCATGTACTAGAATATGTGGGACACTGATTTGATACTTTTATCGGTCTAAAAAAGGAAAAGTAATAACATAAGCAAACCTCAATAATAACACTAGTAATCATTGAAGTAAAGTTTTTGAAGTGAATTTGTGTTATCTGCAAAAAACATAATTAAATGAGAATTCTGCTTCTGACTTTAATTTTTACAGAAAACTAGTTGGTTTTAAATAAATTATATAGACATTCGACTTTATAACTATTTTTAGGCCTGTCAGTATATATACTTTTCAGAATTACAGCTGCAACAACATGAAGAAAATGTCTTAGAATTATGGAAACCACAGAATTGGTAAACAAGTTAATGATACATGGTAAAAACTGGAAACAAAATATTTAAAACATCTTGATTTATTTAGTATCAAGTATGAGCACAACATGCAAGAAATACATTGGTCTAGCTTGCTATCATTTGAGGTCATTACTGGTTGTCTATGCAATGCTGAATGCAATTGGGCATATAAATCATCAATATTGACTGCTCACATTCCCCTTTGCAGTTACTGACCAAAGACTTCCCACATGTGCTTGACGGAAAACAAGTCCAGAGATGCTGAAGGTCATGGGAGCATGTTTATGCCATGCAACCTGCTCATCTCAGAACATCTTGAAGAAATGGTGGCATCATGACCAAATCAATGTAACACAGAACTGTTAATGTAACTAAAATAAAGACTTGAGGGCTCCGGCTAACACACATGATGCTACCCCATACCATAGTTCCTGGAATAAGACTGGTGGGACATTTCTTTGTGAAGGTGTTTCTGCCACATGGTCTCCAATCTCCGGCTATCATTGTATCTAAGGCAAAAGCAGGACTTGTCCTTGAAAAAGTTAAAACAAAGCTCACCTTAAAAAAATGTAATAGTGGTTACCTGATATGATAAGTCCAGATGTGAGGCTATGAGGTGTAATCCACAGGTGAGAAAACAAAAAAAATATTCATGATCCTGAAAAATAAAACCTGGTTAGTCTTTAAAATTGATTAGAATCCACTAAAAACATTATGTTAAAAGGAAAAAAAGAATGTGATGGCTACAGGGATTTCACTAACTGATGCATTTCAAGCCATTCTGCTTTTAGTTATAGTTCAGAATGACAACGAATTGGAGACCACATGGGCAAAAATTCTCTCAAGTCACACCAGTCTTACTGGCAATGAATTATGACTAAGAGCAAAATGGCTTGAAATGCATGAAAGAGTGTGATGGCTACAGGGGTCTCACTTACTGACGCGTTTAAATTCATTTGACTTTTAGTCATAGTTCATGCTGAACTAAGTAGGACTGGTGTGACTTCCGCTTGTAAACCTGTTTTTGCCCATTTGGTCACCAGTTTGTTGCCATTGTGAATGCACCACTAGAGCTAATTTTGGTTTACGGCTAGTGGCTTGTGGGATTAGTGGTAGGTTCAAATGGAAATTTAGTGGTCAATCAACTGGATTCAGATAAAATTTATCAATATATGGTAAGAATATAAAGTATGCAGTATTATTACATTGTCTATCACTATGGCAAGCTTTGGTGTGTAGCTAGTGGTTTATGGAAATATGGATAACACAATATTTGTAATATAGAAATATGGTATATGTTTTAATGGGTAAGATTAGTGATGAGCGATTGTGTCAACTATCGTTATCGATGCGATAGTCGATATCGGCAATTATCATGCCGATAGTCGATAGTCGATAACAGATTATCGCCGATGACCATTAAAGTCTATGGGCGAGGAACAACAGCTTCATTCCTACACCCAAACCGGGGTGGAGAAGCTGGAATTAACATCCACAATAGTAAACTGGATACGTGCTACATCTTAGGCAAGACAATTAGGCAGCAAGAGTCACAGAAAAAAACTGACAGACTAGTCACTATCCCTGTCTTGTACCACAGCATGACCCTTAAACCTGCATGACCCACAAATTAAAAAGTGCCAGAAGGCATTATTATTTCTGAATTATAAACATCATTTTTCTTGAACTGGACATTTACTATCCCTGTCCTGGAATGCAGCATGTCGTAAAAAGAATGGTCACGCACACCGTCGGGAAGAGGGGTTAAAGTGGGTGCTAGTGAGAAGGGCGGATCACGCCAAACTATAATAAAATTGTAAACTCACTGCACACTAATGGGATTTCATGCATATGAATAATGTTTATTTACCAGAGGTGCAGAACATGCTCAATTTACAGAAAAAAAGAAATATGAACATACTCAACGAACGTCCGAGTAGGATGTAGGCGGCCGGCAGCCTACATCTTACTCGGACGTTCGTCCGACTTCCCCAGCATCAAGTGCCCGGACATATCCAGCAATTTCCCTGAGGTGTTATTACCCCATCTTGTGGCTGGACATCCTTATCATCGCTTGGCAAATTACCATAGCGCCTTGTGCTCTGATAGCATTCCTATCAACCTGTTTATACATATCTCTTGATGTCTCTTGATAAAGGCGTCCGCCGAAACGTCGACTTTTACTGACATCAATTTCACTAAAGTCCAAAATTATATATGTAAAGCACTTGTTGAGTATGTTCATATTTCTTTTTTTCTGTAAATTGAGCATGTTCTGCACCTCTGGTAAATAAACATTATTCATATGCATGAAATCCCATTGGTGTGCAGTGAGTTTACAATTTTATTACTGGAATGCAGCATGACCCTTAAACCTGTCTGACCCACAGATTAAAAAGTGCCGGAAAAAGGAGTTTTTCAACTACCATTTTAGTTGAACTGGACATTGACTATGCCTGTCATGGACCGCAGCATGACCCTTAGACCTGTCTGACCCACAGATTAAATGTGTCACTTTGTACTGTGTAATGGCATTGCACTGCTGCCACAATTGCTGGAGCATGTGGAGGCTGGAATTCCAGCGTGTTGCCACGTCAACAATGAGACGGTTGACGCGGAGGCTGAGCTGACGCTGCAACGCAGCCTGGTGGGACAAAGCAGAGTGCGAACGTCGGGAAATGGGACTCAAAACCCTTAGCCTTCCTCAGCAGGCCCGTTCCCCGACCCGGGGAGCGGGTTTTTGAAATTTCTGGAAAAAACGAGGTTCAAGGAAAAGTGTGCCAGGGAAAAGGGGTTGCTCCCCCTTAAACCCATCTTATGGGGGGCCAGGAAATTTACCGTTTTGCTCACCACCTTGCCTGGCCCCAAGGGGTTTTTTGCCACCCAGCCCCTGCTCGGGCCCCTTTGGAAGAGCCGGCCCCAACCCTGGGCCGTGTGTTTCCAAAGGTCACCAAGACAATTAATTTCAACACGGGCCCCCTTTTTTAGGCAACGTACCAAACCCTGACCCCCGTTGGGGAAAAAACCCTGCACCACCCCCCAGGTTTTTTAAGAGCGGCCCGAGCCTGAGGCTACCGTTACCAAAACCCAAAAACATCCAACCCCCCAGCTCACCCAGCGAGCTGTCCAAAAATATACGGCCTTGACCGGCAAAATATCCAAATTAAATTGGTTTTCATATGAAAATTTTCGGGGCCACAAATGCAAAAATGCGCTTGAAAATTTTAAATGGCTGGGGAGGGCCCGGGAAGGGTTTTCCGGGGAAAAAATGCCTGCACAGCATCTTTTTTGGGGGGAGGGAAGGCCATTTAAAGTTTCGGGAAACCCCCTGTTCCCCCCAACGGAATGAAATTTCCAAGGGCCCCCAAACCTGGCAATGCCGACATTTAGGGGTTTTGGGTTTGGGATTTTTTTGGGTTAAAATTTTCTTCCCCCAAACCTTAAAACAGAAGGGTGGGGTTTTTAGACTGGCCCCCTCTATGGGGTCAGGTCAAACTGGTTGGAAAAAGAAGGGGTAAGAATTTTGGGGGTCTGGTGGTGCTGGTGGTACCCGGGCCCACTGTGGAGGGAAAAACGGGAGGCTGATCCTTGATCATGACTCGGAAAAAACCCTGGGCAGCGAAGGGGAAATTTCTTTGGTTTTGGTTTTGGGGGGCGGAGACAAGGGTGTGACATGATTGGAAACCCGGATCGGGTTGGGCCTTTTTTCCCCCAAGTGGGTTCCCCCCATTTTTAAATCATCATTCGCTGCATTGACAGACATGTTTGGGGGTTTGGTTTTAAAAACCTAAATCTTGCCTTTAAATGATGCCCTTTTCAACAAAGGGGAAAATATGACACCCCTGGGGGTATCAGAGGCTTGCTCGGGAAAAAAACCCAGGGTTTTAGATCCCCCGGGCCTTTTCGATGGAGATAAGGAGGAGGGAAATGTTTCCCCCTGATCGTTGGTGGAATTATATTCCCGCGGAAAATTCCCGCGATCGGGCCCCTCCCCTTTTTTTAGTCGGGATTTCCTTTCTTACACCAAACCCCATCCCTCTTCCCCCCCTCTCCAGGGAAAGAAGGGGCTTTTGCAACAAATTCCCCGAAAAAAACCATTTTGGAAAACCCAATGTCTCATCAAAACATCATCCCAAAAAGGGGCCTTTCCCCGTCCGACATTCTGCCTCCTGGGGCTGCGGGTTAAAAGCAACAGGGACTGCAAAAGGGGTTGCCGGGCCGCCACCGGGAATTTTTCCGAATTTACCGCTTTCCCTTTTCCCCCGATGGATCCCGGGTTTTTCAAACAAGCAGAAAAAAAATTTTAAACCTCTTTGGCCCTTGATCTTTTTAAATGCCTTTCTTACCCCAACCGCATTTTTTTCATCAAAGAGGACTTTTAAAAATTCATTATCCCAGGGGTGGGGATACCCAGTTGAAAAAGTTTGGGGTGGGCCCTTCCCCTTCATTTAATGGGTGCGCATGGGTGAAGATTAAAATTTGTTTGGGCCCTACTGGGAACGAGGATTTTTACTGCTGGATGCAGGTTTTCATTAAAACCCCTGAAGAACCCGATTTGGGGACCTTTTTTTGCTGAGATTCACAGGGGACCCGGGCCCCCTTTACAAATGTTGAGCGGATTTCTTGGGCCCTCAACATCGGGCGATGGTCCCATAGTGACCCTCATCGACAAGAAATTCGATGGGGCGGGAAAATTATGATCGGTACCATTAAAGTCTTGGGAGGCAAAACACCTTCAATCTTACAACCCAAAAACGGAGAAGCTTTTGGAAAATTAAAAAATTTCCCCAACCCTCAAAATTTGGGTAATTCTACATTTTTAGGGAACACACTTAGGTTATAAAAGCCACAAAAAAAAAAAAAATCAAAAACCATTCACAATTTCCCCGTCTTGCACCACACAAAGAGCCTTAAAACCCGGGATGGAAACCCCCCAAATTAAAAAAGGCCAAAGGGGTAAAAAATTTTTAACCATCCCTTTTTACTTAACTGTAAAATTTTAATATCCCGTCCTTTTGGGAAACCCGCATAGCCCCCCCCAAAACCGCATGAAACCCCCAGATTTTAAAAAAATGCCGGGAAAAAAAAAAACTTTCAACCACCAAATTTTTGTTTCACGGGCATAAAATATCCCTTCCTGGGCCACACATGAACCCCCAAAAAGCAATTTACCCCAGATTAAAAAATGCCGGAAAAAGGAGTCTTTCAACCACCATTTTTTTTTCAAATGGGCAATTTACTTTTTAAAAACCCGTCCTGGGCCACAGCATGAGCCCCAAACCTGGGTGAAAACCCCCCGATTAAAAAGGCCGGAAAAAAAAGTCTTTTAACCACCATTTTTTGTTTTACTGGACATTGACAAACCTTTTCCTGGGGCCCACCCCGCATTTTATCCCCAAACCTGCATGAACCCCCCCAAATTTTTAAAAAATGCCGGGAAAAAGGAAATCCTTTTTTAAAACCCCCCATTTTAGTTTCACTGGGCTTGACTATACCCGTCTGGGGCCAAAAGCATGAGCCCCAAAACCCCAAAGACCCCCGATTAAAAAAATGCCCAAAAAGGATCTTTCAACCCCCATTTTTGTTTCACTTGGAAATTTTGACTAAACCTTCCCCGGGGGCCCCAGCATGAGCCCAAAAACCTCATACCCCCGATTTTAAAAAATGCCGGAAAAAGGGTCTTCAACCACCATTTTAGTTTCAAATGGGCATTGCCCATTTCCTGTCCTGGGCCCCAGCATAGCCCCAAACCTGCATGAAACCCCCAAATTAAAAATTTCCGGAAAAAGGAATTTTTTCAACCACCAATTTTTTAATTTCACTGGACTTTGACTATACCGTCCGTGGCCACAGCATACCCCAAACCTGCTGACCCCCCGTTTAAAAAATGCCGGAAAAAAAAAAGTCCCTTTGGGAAAAAAACCCTTTTTTTTCACTGGACTTTGACTATCCCTTCCTAACCCCCCAGCAAGACCCCAACCCGCATGACCCCCGATTAAAAAGTGACGGAAAAAGGATTCTTTCAACCCCCATTTTTTTTTTCACTTTGGGCATAACTTCCCTGTCCGGTAACCTTTTGCCCCCTTTCCCTATGATGGGGGGACCAAATTAGCTTCACTTGGAAATAAAAGGTGGGTTTAAAGCTCCGTTCCCCCCAGGGTGCCCCTTTCTTGGGGAAATTTTTTTTCTCCCTTTTTACTCAACTGCTGGGGGAAATTTTTTCCCCTGACTTTTTTTCCGTGCCCCATACCCCTTTTTCCCTGAATAACCTACATCCCGGGCAAATTTTTCCCTGACCTCCCTTTGTACAATTCAAAATTTTTTTACCACCTTTTTTTTTTGGGGACATTCAAGTTTTTTTTAGTAGTTTAAATTTTTAAAAAAACATTTTTAAAAAAAGGAAAGGAACCCACATGTCTTTTTTTTCTTTTTTTTTAATTGTATTAAATTTGGGGTTTTCTCAATACAGGGATTATACCCATTTTAAAAAACTTCAAAAAAAAGTCAAATTTTTCAAAAATTGTCCATTAACATGTCCCTTTTCCAATTCCTTTTTCTGACAGGGGACCAACAAACCCCTTTAGCCCTTCTTGACAATTGGAAAACAAAATTTTTGTTAGAAACAACAAATTTTTTTTTTCATAGGGCCTGATAAAAGCTCATGTCACAAGCAAAATCCCCCAAAAAATTTTAAAACATGAAACCCCTTTTAGGGCCCCTTTGGACAATTGTAAAACAAATGTTTTGTTTTGAAAACAATTTTTTTTTTTAATGGAAACCTTTGTATTTGCTGCATTTCAAACAGCGAAACCCCAAAAAAAAAAAAAAAATGACTTCCCCACCACTGTTTAAAAAATTTTGAGGGAGGGAAAGCCACTTAGAAGCCCCCATTTCTGTTTTCCCAAAGGGGCCAAGGGTTTTAAATTTTCTGGGAATCTCACAAAACATGACCCCAAAAAAATTTTTAAAATTTTGACTTCTTGCCACAAATTTAAAAATTTTGAGGGAAAAACCCCCTTAAAAACCACTTTTTTGTTTTCCCAAAGGGGCCAAAGAATTTTTTGCTTTAATTTCCCCAGCAACCATGACCCCAAAAAATTTAAAAAATAACTTTTTCCAAACCACAATTTAAAAAAATTTTGAGGGAAAATGCCACTTAAAAGCCCCATTTTCTGTTCCAAAGGACCAAATATAGCCCTTTTCTTTACAGCAACAGGACCTCAAAACCTTGACAATGCGAAAAATTCTTTAAAAATAAAATGAGTAAATGGAAAAACGGGTTGTCAAAAAAAACCTTGCTTTTCTTTTACGTCCCTCACAGCCAAAAAACCAAACAAATAACTGGGTTTGGGAAAAAAGAAAAAAAAATTGCAGTAAAAAAAATGGGGCATTTTAAAAAAAAAATTTTTTAAGAGGAACCCCTTTCTTTTTTGAAGAGGAAAGGGGAATTTGACCAGCAACTAATCGGTGACCTCGGGAACGGGGGCCCCAACATCATAAGGGGATCCATGCCTGAAATTTAACTTGATGAAAGTCAAAAGATCCACATTAACTGTGGGAAAACGATTTCGTTTGTCTGTAATTGACCCCCCCTTTTAAGGCTTAAATATTTAAACCCACTGTGGGCACCAACAAAACCCCCTATGGGGTTTTCGAGGAAAACTCGGGCCAAATTTTTGGGGCCCTTTTTGGATACCCAGAAGTCCCATTGGGGAAAAAACATACAAAAACCAAACCGGGTTTTTTGGGGGGGAACCCCAAAATAAAGGGTGCACCATGATTTTTAAAGGCCCCTTTTCGTGTTTATGTGTGCCCCGCATTCCTTTCTTTTGGGGAGGTGGAAATTAAAAATTTCCAAAGGGCACCCTTTAGGCTTCCTTCCCCCCTTTCCTGCTGCTGCTGGCGGCCGCTAAAGGTTTCTTGGCACTCACTTTCTGTCCAAAGTCCCCTGATATCGTTTCCCCCCCGGAATTTGGGAACGGAAGCAGACGCAACATAATTTCCTCCATTTTATCAATCCCCAAGTCCCAATTTTATCATTTTTAAATCCATTTGGGGGGGGGAGGAAAAGGGTGATTTTGTTTTTTTACCGGGGGTCCAGGAGGGGTGGCCACCCAGTTTAAAATTGTTATTTTAAAGGCCTTTAAAACGAAGGGTCATGTTGGAGGAAATGGAGCATCCAAGCACCTCATTAAGATGGGCCTTGATTTTTCCCAAACCCTGGGTCAGGGGCACTAGCAAACTTTATCTTCCCCCATCTTCCCCCCTCCTTCTTTCCCCAAAAATTTGCCCCCAACCTTTTTTCCAAGGCCCGGGACGTTTTTAACGGGCGGTGTCTAGGGAAACCTCCTCCCTCCTCCCCCGCTGCCTCCCCCAAGCTTTAAAAAAAAGCCCTGACTTGCCCCGGGGAAAGAAATTTAACCCCTAAGCGAAAGCGCCACCTTGCCTAGCCCTGGAAAACCCCCAACCACTGCCAAAGAAAACCGATTAAATGTGGGAAAAGCAGGCCCTTTTGGGGTTTGACGGAGAAAACTCCGTGTCCCATTTTGTCCCCTTCCCCCCTCCCCCTCCTGGCCGGGGCCTTTTTTTCAAAAATTCCAAAGATCATTTTCCCGAACTAAAAATTTACCACAATGCTCAAAGCTGAAAAGGGGGATTGGGCCCCAAAATGAAACCCTTTTGGGGGCCCTTTTTCAAAAATTTGGGAAAAGGGTGGGTGGCCCGACCCCTTTCCCCCTGCCTCCAAATCTTGGGGCTTTAACACCCCCAAAGGGCCCCCACCGCTGCTTGCAGGCCATGTTCCACTTTGTACTTTCTTTAAAAAGGGATTTTGTACTTCCACAATCACCCGGGGCATGTGGGGGGTGGAATTTCCAGGGGGGGGGGTGGGGGGTTTGGGGGCCACGGTCAACAATGAACGGGGTTTACGGGGGGGCCGGGGCTGACGGGGGCAATTTAAACCCGCCAGGCGGGGCAAGCAGGGTTTTTCGAACGGGGGGAATGCAAATTAGACTTCGAGCCTTCCCTTTTACAGGGAGTTCCCGACCCCCGGGGTTGCGCTTTTGAAATTTTTTGGGCGACAAGGTTTTTATGACATAAGCCAAGGGAAGGGATGTTCTCCAGCCCACCGTCTTTAAAGGGGCCAGCAATTTCGACCAATTTTCGCACACCACCTTGCCCGGCACACCAGGGTTTTATTTCCCCCCAACCACGCCTTTGTTCCCTTTTTGGGATGCCGCCACAAACTCCGACCTGTGTGTGGACGGTTCCCAAACAAAAATTAAAATTTTTTTTCAACACGGCCCGGGGTTTTTTTGGGCACTAAAAGCCACCAGAGGACCTTTGGGGGAAAGAACCCTGCCCCCATCCCGGGGGTTTTTAAGAGCGGGGCGCCCCAGCCTGAGACTTTCCGTCACCCCCAGGGGACATCCCCCAGCTCACCCATGAGCTGTCACAGAATATAGCGGCCCCTTGGGGCCCCTTACCCATTCCCCCTGTGTCCCGGGGTGGGGAAAGGGCCCCTTTTTTCCCCCCCCCCAAATCAGACAACGCGCTTTAAATTTTTAGTTTACCGTGGGTGGCCCAGGGGGAAGGGACGGGTTTTCTGGGAAAAAAAATTTCCTGGGTCGGCAATCGGTAATTTGGGCAGGCAAGGGCCATACGTGGGCGGGAAACCCCTCTTTTTTCCCCCAAACGAAAAGCAACATTTCCCCAAGGGCCCAAAAACCCGGCAATTTCCGACAATTTTTTTGGGTTTTGGGTTTGGGGTGGTTTGGGGTTTAAAGTTTTTTTCTTCCCGCTCCAAAAACCTGGGAAAAAGGAAAGGCTGGCCCGGGTAGGGGCCCGGCCCCGCTGTAGGCCCCGCAGGGCGTCAAACGGCGGAAGGGGGAAGGGTTTGGATGGGGCCTGCCCGGGGCCCGGGGGGTACCCGGGCGACGTGGGGGGCCGAAGCGGAGGGTGATCCCTGATCAAAAAACCCCTAGAGACCTTTCCCGCTTTAGGAAAAGCTTGGGGGTGGCAGAGGGGGAGGGGGAAAACAAGGGTGTGCAGTGGGGTTGGGGGCCCCGGGGGCGGTCTGGCCTTTTTTGGCCCCAATTTTTCCTTTATTTCCAACTCAGCATTCGCTCATGTTTACTAGACAATGGGGTGGTGGTTTTAAACCCCCTAAGGTTTTTGCCTTCCCACTTATCCTTTAAAGGGAAAAAGGGGGCAAAAGACATCGCGGGGAATCAAACTTGCTCAAAGAAGGGCCCAGGGTTGAAGGTCCTGGGCCTTTTTGCGGGGATAAAACGAAGGGGCGGGGGGGTTTGGGGGCCCGACCGTGGGGTGGCAAACATATCAGCGGACTTTTTCCGACCGGCCCTCCCTCCGCTCCCCTTTTTGGGGGCGGAACCCCCTACTGACACCCAAACCCATCGTCTTCCCTCCCGCCAGTTTATGAAGCACTTTGCAAGCAAAAACTGGGGAAAAAACCACTTTGGGTTCCGCAAAGTCGTCCCTCAACATCATCCCAAAACAGGTGACCGTCGTCCGACCCTTCCCGCACCAAAAGGGGGTGGGGAAAAAGCAAGATGGACGCAAAAATTTTTTTCACCGCCCCCGGGGTTTTTCCATTTTTACCGGTTTTTCCTTTTTCCTCCTCTGGAAAGGCATCAGTAACTGGGCGTCAGAGCAGGAAAAAACATCCCTTTGGCCTCTTTATCTTTTTAAAATCCTTTTTGAAACCCCCAAACCCCATTTTGGGCCCTCAAAAGTTTTTCATAAAATGGATTTCCACAGGGTTGGGGGACACAAGTTTTACATTTTTGGGGTGCTTTTATTTGGACGGGGAAGGGTGGTGGGGCTGATGAAAACAATTTGGGCCGGGGACTGGGAGGACGAGAGGGGAAGACTGCTGGAAAGCAGGTTTCATTAACCCCTGGAAAAGGGCAAAATTGGCACGGGGGTTTGTTACCCGAAAATTCACAGGGGCCCCACCCAGCAATGACCCGGGCCTTTACGGGCCTGCAAAATGACGTCCCTGGCAATGGTGTTTTCGCCAGCTCGGGAAGGGGCACCTTTTCTCTACCCTACCTCCATGCCTACCCCCCTCTTTGCTTTCCCAAAAACCCCCTAATTTCGCCCCATGTTTAAAATATAAAAAATTTGGGGAAAAAGGAATTTGGGAAAGTTTTGGAAAATCCCCCCTTTTTAAAAAACGGCAAATCACAGCTATTTTCAAATCCCTCAAATCAAAACAAAAAATTTCTGGGTTTTCCCCCCCCAAAATTTAAAATGCAAAATTGGGCCCAACAACAAAAACTGGCCTGCGCCAAAGTAAAAAACACCCTAAACTGAAATGTATTCGGGGGTAATAAACGGGATTTTTGGCACCCCAACAATTCACCTTGGGTTTACTAAAAAAAAATTTCTTTATTTAAATTTTAAATGCAAGGGGGCTCTTCAAAAAAATCTGGACTGGGGAAAAAAGTGCAAAAAAAACACGTAAACTTTTAAAGTATTCGGAAAAAAAAAAGGTATTTTTTTGGGACCTAAACAATTCACCCCGTGGCAACTACAAAAAAATTTCTTTTATTTTAAATTTAAATGCAAAGTAATTAACAAAAAAAAGCTGGGGCCCGCGCCAAAATTAAAAAAACATATCCGAAATTATTCGAAAAACAAGGTATTTTTTTTGGGGACCCCCTTTTAATTCACCTTTTGGTTTACTAAAAAATTGTTTTTTAAAATTTAATTTAAGGCAATGTGCCTCCAAAAGAATTTAAAACTGAAATGCCCAAAAATGAAAAAAACACGTAACTGTAAAGTAAAAATTTGGTTTTTTAAAAGGTATTTTTTTGGGACCTATTTAATTTTACCCTTTTTGCCAAAAATTGCAGTATTCACATTTAAAACAAGGGGCCCCAAAAACAAAGGGTGTAGTCCCCCAAAGTGAAAAAACACTATTTTAATGGGATTCCCGGGTTTAAAAAAAGGTTTTTTTTTTTGGGACCTATCAATTCACCCTGGTAAAATACACAATTGCGGATTCAAATTTAACTGCCAACTCTAAACAACCAAACTCTGGACTTGGGCAAAATGGGCAAAAAAAAAAATTTTTTGTAATTATTTTGGAAAAAGAAAGGATTTTTTGGAACCCTTTCCCCAATTCACCTGTGGGACCCAAAAAAATTGCTTTTTCAAAAATTTTGTTTCAAGGTTCCTCAAAGAAAAAAAGCGTTAAATTTCGCCAAAGGGCAAAAAAAAAAAACGTAAACTGTAATGGGATTTGGATAATTTAAAAAAATTTTTGGCACCTAACAACCTTCGACTAAAAAAATGCGGGTTTTCAAATTTTAAACTGCAAGGTGGAATTCAACAAAGGGAATGGGAAAAAATTGAAAATGAACCCCATCGAAATGTATACGAATTAAAGGGGTTTTGCCCCAACAAAGGACCTGAGTTACTAGAAAAGATGTTATCCTAATAAATTCAGGCTCCCCAATATCCGGGAAATTTTTTTCAATAAAAAAATTGTTAAAAAAAGCATTCAGTGCAATGTTCACAATCTTGGTGAACTTTAGCCAGTATTCTTTATAGAGCTTGTCGTGTCCCCCGCGGGGCCCCCCCCCGGGACTTTACAGGGGTAATGCTCCTTTAAAATTCTCTACCAACTACAAAAATTTTCCAATCTCTAATCTAACTAAGTTGTAAGACCAGCTAACAGTAGACTTTCTCTGGAAGAAAAAAAATAATTTCGTGACTGTTTGGAAAAGGGCAGAGCGCACGCCCTACTCTCTAACACTGAAAACACTAGGCTAAAAAAGGGAAGGGCTTTCATTAAAACAGTCATAGATTTTTCCAGCCAATCGCACCATACACATCCCAGCTGACGTCGCACATACATCTTCACCCTGCTCTATTCTGTAACTATTTGCTGGCCGCCAAAATACAGGGAAACCCCCGAAAAAGGCGCGATCTTAATAATGATGCACAGATTTTTAAACCTTAATTACCAAACTAAAAATTTCGATCAACATAAAAATTGGCCGATTTCAAAATTGTCTAAAAATCACTCAAAACACGAACAGGCCCGACGTCCGAACCGAAATCCCGGGTTGCTGTTTTCCCCGCACTGAAAGGACACCTCTCTCGACCTCTACCTCCATGTCCCTTTACCCCTTTTGCTCGCTTACCACCTGCATTCGGGTCCCTTTCAGAAAATAAAATTTAAAAAGAAGGAAATTTTTTTTACATCCTTATTGAAAAGGAAAACCAGCTATTCTTTTAAACCCTCTAATTTCCAACAGCCAACTTGGATTTAAAACAGAATTTTTTCTTTGAAAAACCTTGAAATGCGGTCTGGTGGAAGAACCCTTTAAGACAAAATCAACTGTTCTTCCTTCCCCAGGGGTTTACAAATCCCCTAGGGCTAGGAATTGATAGTTTTCAAAAACTACATTTAATGTCTTCCCCCCCAAACTGAATTCACCGAGG
>JAODAL010023659.1:0-62200 GCA_025379985.1 Phyllomedusa bahiana
ACTCCCCCCCGGGGAATGTATGAAAGGGGTTTTTCCCCCTTTTTTGGTGTCCCAATGCCCTAATAGCGGCTAAATGTCTAATGCACCTAATGAATGTGTTAGGCGCATTGTTCGTAAGACTCGGCACATTCAAATGCGCCTAACATGAAGGGGTGTTCTGGGGGCGTTCTGGGGGCATTCTGGAAGCGTGTCACACCACATTAGACACATATATGAATGTGGTTCGTCAAAACTAGGCGCATTACTGCTCCGACAGGCAAACCTATGTGAATGTGGTCTGCCTTAGCCTGAGGAGACGACGGGAAGCTAGATTTGCTATAAGGGGCAAAAATGTCCCTTATTTCTCAACTTCTGTTCTATTCTATTCTCTATTTCTCAACTATTCCTCACCAGTACAATAATAAAACCTAATTTATTGTAAGTATCAAACTGTAAAAAATTAAATTATTTACATTTAATGAAAAATGTGATCATATAAATTAATATAAAATATGTGATATCCCCAAAATATAGAAATATCTCATATAAAATGTATTTAGAATTCAGAGAATCTATAAACTAATTTTACATTAAATAACCCATTGAATATGTTGTTCGGATTTTTATATTTAAAATTTTTACTACCTTAAATTTGAAATGTATTTTTGCTGCTCTCACCCTATATTCTACATACAGCAAGAGCCAGCACAAAACAGATATTGCTGAGACCTGTGGTCCTCCAAGCAGGATCAGTACCATAGTTTCAATACACTTACAGGCTATTCTAATGACTTTTCTCTTATTTCCAGCCTGTCTATAACCTTAATACATGTTAGGTGCATTACTTATGCAACTAAGTTTCGTAATGCGCCTAACACATAGGCGAAGCGCGTTGAACTTTTACCATTTATGAACGCAGACAAACCACTTTCATACATCAGGCGCCTTATACACTGAAAACTAGACTCGACAATTCACTTTGACGCGCCTGCGTTCATACATGTTGCCCTTTGTTTCACCCATACACCCTTATAGATTGTAAGCTCTTGCAAGCAAGGCCCTCACAGCTTGTTTCTGATCTGTAAGTAGCTTTTTACTGTATAATGCTTTTTTTTTGTCTGTACTTATATCCTCTAAATTTTAAAGTTCTGCAGAATATGTTAGCGCTATATAAATAAGGATTATTATTATTATTATTATTACTATTATTTAGCAGCCATGTAGTATGATTTTCTTGTGTATAATACTGTCCAGCTAAGGCTAGGTTCACACGGCTTAACTGCGGGGCGTAATTTCGCCCCGCAATTACGGCGTGTGGACGGGGGTGGGGCGGGAGCGGGGGAGTGAGCGGGGGGGCCGGCACTTCGCCGGCCCATAGACAATCACTGCTAGCGGCGCGTATACGCCGCTAGAAAGTGACATGTCAATTATCTCCCCGTCCGGCGGCTTCGCCGGGCGGGGAGAGGAGACGTAATCCATAGTTCTCTATGAGAACTGTGAATTACCATAATGAATAGGCCGTGTTCGGCCCGTAATTGGCGCACTTCGGCGCGTAATTACGGACCGAAATACGGCCCATTTTAAGCCTTGTGAACATGGCCTAAAGGACGAGTGGAGCCTAGAGCAGGATTTTGCCTTTTGCAGAAGTATCATCGTTAGAGATGGGCGAATTGATTCTAACGAAGTGGAATTCGTTTAGACTTTCAGGAAAACTTCGGTTCTGAACGAAGTGTGCTTTTGATTGATAAAATGGCTGCGAGCACATGGCGTTACATCATACATGCCAACTCTCCCGCTTTTGGCGGGGTGGTCCCGCTATTTGGGGTCCCCCCCGCCCTTCCGGCAGAGTTGCCGAAACTCCCGCCGCCAGCAGGCAGCGGGGGTTCTTTAAAATACCGCGACGCAAGAGTAGCGCTAGTGTGCTACTCTGGCGCCGCCGGGCCGCTGCTACAGGCGGGTGAAGCGGCCGCAGTGTCCGCTCACCCGCCCGGTGCGTGTCACTGTGCGGGGAGGAGGGATCGTTCCCCTCCTCCCTCCTCCCCCTGTATGTCCGGCGCCGGTGCGCGCCGTACATACAGGTCAGCGTCGCAGGGGGAGTGACGCGCGGCTGCACTCACTCCCTGCGACACTGAGAGTACTCAGT
Source organism: Phyllomedusa bahiana (assembly GCA_025379985.1). NCBI lineage: Eukaryota > Metazoa > Chordata > Amphibia > Anura > Hylidae > Phyllomedusa > Phyllomedusa bahiana. The sequence continues at coordinate 2,123 of JAODAL010023659.1, forward strand.
CGTCAGCCTCGGACATGCTGCAGGAGCCTGGTGAGGTAAGTGGAATTTATTATTTTATTTTTATTAGCTATAGGGGGGCTCTGCCTGACTACTAAAGGGGGCACTACCTTGCTTCTAAAGGGGGGCAACTACCTACCTGGCTACTAAAGGAGGGACTACATGGTCTGTCTAAAGGGGGCCAAACTACCTACCTGGCTACTGAAAGGGGTGTACCTACTACTGGTTGTCTAAAGGGCGGCAACTACTACTGGCTACTAAAGGGTGTCCAACTACCTGGCTTCTAAAGGGGGCAACTCTACCTGGCTTCTAATAGAGTGGCATACCTACCTGGTCTATAAAGGGGCACTATGTGTTTGCCTTCTAAAGGGGGACAACTACCTACTTGGCTTCTAAAGGGGGCACTACCTCGTGTTTCTAAAATGGGGCAACTAGACCTATCTGGCTTCTAAAGGGGGCATCCTGGCTTCTAAAGGGGAGCAAACTAACCTACCTGGCTTAACTAAAAGGGGGGCACTACCTGGTTCTACAACGGGGCAATCCCTGGACTACAAAGGGGAGCAACTACCTGGCTACTAAGGGGCAACTACATGCTCCTTCCTAAAGGGGGCAACTACGCAACTACCGTCCCTGGTCTACTATGAAGGGGGCAACTACCTGACTATTAAAGGGGGCAACTACTGACTACTAGAAAGGGGGCACTACCTGGCTACAAAGGGGGCAACTACCTGGCTAACAAAGGGGACATCTACCTGGCTACAGGAGGGGGCATCGCTACTCCTGTGCTACAAGGCGCATCTACCTGCCTGTAAGGGGCATCTAACTGGTTGTGGGGGGCTATACCTGGCGGTTAAGGGAGCATACAGGGACTTTCTTCCAAGCCATTTATGCTAGTTAGGTGGGCAGTGGGGAGTGTCTTTTTGAAGGGGGCATGGCACACCAAAAAGATGAGGCGTGTCCATGCAAATTTTGCCACGGCACTGCGTGCGCGCCACCCTCTTTGGTCTCTCGCTTTTTCCATTTTTTCAAAAGTGGCAACTATGGTTACAAGGGGCAAAGCAAGTCGGGGAGGAAGAATGGGGCATAGCCTAAAGTGACATGTGCAGAGATTGAAGCCTATCAGAGACCGCAGGATTGCTGTGACGTCACTGCACTATATGTAAGTCGGGTGTGGACGTCTGGCAGCTCACGCACTCGACTCTCACTGTACTGATTAGCGCGAATCGCGGTGTGCTTGGCCGCGGTCTGTTTGTATTAGCTCTTCTACTGTAGAACTGAATTTTATACAGGATTTTTGGGGGGTGTCTCCAGCTTGTCTCAGAGATGCTTCTCTTAATGTTCTTTTTTGATTTTGTGGGGTATTGGATCTGAAGTCCAGTGTGCGATCCATGCTAGTGCTATATACTTTTTTCTAGTTGTCTATCTGCAGTCACAGCACATTGAAGTATTCCCAAGGGGATCAAAGCCTAGTTCTGTTGTAGTCATTTAAAGTGAAGTACAGTGTTTTTACAATACAAATACCAACTTCATTTTTGGCTGCCTCATTTCTTTTGCGCAATGTGTTAATGACCAGGGGCTTATTAAGCCTTGTGTTTTTTCTGCTGTGTGTGACTCCAAGAAACCGTCTATTTCTGCTCGGCAAAAAAATTTACAAATGTTCCTGTACTCTCATAATTCACAAGCAAGGTTAATTACAATGTTTTTTCTCTTGTTGGTAGGTAGAAAACACGCTCAATTGTCACACGCTACACAAAGCTAGTAGTGTTTAGGTGCTGCTCAATTCTTTGCGGCAATTTGCATTTCCAGGGGTTAATTAAGACGTTGTAGTTTCTGCTGTGGTGACTCCAAGAAGAACGTCTTTTTGTCATCGCCAAAAAATACAATTTTTCTGTGTCTAATTTTTCAGCAAGCGAAGGGTTAATTGTCGCTCAATTGAGATTTCTTGTTGTGTAGCGTAGAACACCACGCAATTTGTAACACGCTACAAGCTAGTTAGATTTGTGGCTTGCTCAGTTTCTGTTTTGCGCAAGATTTGTACATCCAAGGTGGTAGTTATGGGTTGTTTTTTGTGTGTGTTGTTACAAATCTTAAAACCGTCTTTTTCACTCAGCTCCAAAAATTGACAATTTTTTGTTGTACATATGAATTCACAAAGCAAAAGTTAATTACATGTTGTTTTCTGTCTTGTGTGTAGCGTAGAAAACACGCAATTGTGAACACGCTACAAAGCCTAGTTGTTTGTGGCTGCCTCGATTCTTTTGACGTAATTTAATCTCCAGGGGTTAATTATGCGTATTGTTTTTCTGCTGTGGTGGACAAAATTAAGACCTGTCTAGTTTTCAAGCGCAAAAATTAATTTTCCTGTAGTCCTAATTTATACATGCGAAGGTTAATTACGCAATATTTTCTTCTTGTTGTGTCAGAATAGAAAACACGCAATTGTAACACGCTACAATGCTCGTAGTTTGTGGTGCTCTCAAATTCCGTTTGGTGTGCAATTTAATCCATGGGTTAATTCAAGCGTTATTCTGCAGTTGAGAACTCATGCGCTCAGTACTCGCTAAACTTTGTTTTTCTCGCCACAGAAGAAATTCTGTAGCATAATTCATATCCGGTGTAGTTTTATTAAGCGCCTGTGGGTAGCCTTTTATTCAGTAAAATACGACGGAGTTTTAAATATGCACCATACAAAGTCAATTTTTCCTGCCATTTGTTGGAGCGCAATTTTATATCCAAGGGTTACCAAGCTTCTTAGTGGGTTCATTGGAGTCAAATACCGAGGTGTGTATTGTATTCATTTACAGATTATCTTCATTCAAACACAGTGGGTCTGTTATTTTGAACAAACAGGATATGTCAGACAGAGAGGTGGCAGGCTCTATTACTGCATGTGGCAGAGGCAACTAGAAATATGTTCCGTGGAGCTCAGCCAGGTCGAAGCACAGCAAGAGATGGGAGTTGCAGGCAGAGGGTCACTCGGATAGAGGCAACAATGCCGCTGTCTTTTTCCTCTAGCGGCCGTGTGTTGTGCAGCAACCCATTGGTTCTTGATTGGATTGACTAGGTCATCCTCTTCCTCCCAGTTGTCTCTGTCAACCCCAGCCAGTAAGGAGTCTGGTGGAGAAAGTCAGACACACAGACCCTTAGTTGTGATGGCTCCGCGGAGAGGGTCAGCGGACCTGTGACTGTCCTCAACCCGCCTCTGGTCCCAAATACCGGATTCATCTCAGTCCAGAGAGTTCTTACTATGTGGTCTTGGCTCAAGCGCCACTAAATAGCCGAGGGCATGAAATCAATTGTGATGAGGGCAGTCAGCAGACTACTGGGCAGCGAAGTAAAATGGGGCAATATCCCTGCTGTTCTCGCAGTAGGTGGCAAAGTATAGATGTTGAGAGTGGCATTGGGTGGTCTTGTTGTGAGGGGTCTCCTACTGATCATACTCAAGTGTGTGTGTGTGTTGAGGACAGCAGCTGACGATGAAACACACAAATGATGTGTGTAGACGACCTCGCACTTGGAAGAGCCAGGTGAGGTCAATGGGCTTTCATCTTGCATCAGGAGAAGGAGGGGCGGTCAGTGTTACGTGGCTGGTACGTGGATCCTCTGGTCCACGCAAGACGATGAATAGCTAAGCCTCACGCCAGGGAACGGAAAGTCTAAGTAGCCCCGGTTTTCTACCAGAGCTCTGCGACGCGAAAGCGGAGATGGTACTTGCTGACGGCGTGGGGCTCTACAGTCGTCCCCTGACGTGACTTGCTTAGCGATGGCGGCCGGAGGTGCAGCTGAGGTGTACAGAATCGTAGTCCGAGTAGTCTGTGAGTCGTGGGCGCAAGAAGAGAGTAAGCAGGCGGCAAATTGTGTTCGTGGTCGATGGACATGGCAGGAAGGTCATGTAGGCGGTGCAGATGGTTCGGAGTCATGGAACAAGTAGCAAAGGGTTCTGGGTACACGGTTAAGGCGACAAATATACTTCAGGAAACGTTTTTCTACGGATCGGGGGCATACATAGAGATCAGCGAGGAGAATGACTGACATGAGCGGACCACTTGAATGATGGGAGGCGTCTAGCAGACAACCAATTATCGGGACAACTGGCCCTTTAAATTTACGGAGAGTCGAGCGCGGAAGTCCAAGAGCTCATCAAGGAATTGTGTGGACGGCCAGTAGAGTCGGAGATCCCGATGGTTATAGGGAACTCGGGACTCCAAGGATGTAGTTAGACCAGTCAGTCTGGCGCCGGACATATGCAAAGTTTGCCCTGTAGATACTCCCCTAAGCATTGGTTTAGCTTCTCACCACCTGTCCCATTGGTCTGGGGATGGTAGCCGATGAGATAGTCAGTTTAATTTGCGCAAGAAAGGGGAACACAGGGCACGCCTAATATTTGTGTGTGTGTGTGTGTGTGTTCGATCGGAGACAAATGTGGGGATGTGTTAATGTCTTGGTGGCGAAAAGATGTGCTGAAAAAATGTACCCGCGCCAAACTGGGAGAGAAGGGAGGCAGGCAGCGGCACAAGTGGGCATCTTCGAAAAAACGGTCAGTGACTACCTGCAGATGACGATGTCTCCCCGAGGACGGAGAGGTCCGGTGGTGTGAGAGTCCATGCCTATATGTGTGTCCATGGAGCCTCCGGAACCAGGCAGAGGTCTAGGAGGCCAGTGGGGCCTTGGCGTGTAACCTTGTTTCGAGCACAGGTTGGTACAGGAGAGATCACAATCCTTGACATCTTGGAGCAGGAGTTGGCACCAATAATGCCGGAGATGAGGGCAAAGGATTTTTCATTTCCGGGGTGGCCGGCCAGAAGAGAAACTATGCCCCCAACCCAGAATTCTCCTCTATGAGTGCAGGACGCACATCGGCTCTACCCGGAGGGACACTATGGAGATCCACAGGAGCCACATGGTCCGTCGAGTTTCAGGAGCAATGATATGCTGAGTGTACGGTTGCCTCCCGAGTAACGTCAGATGCACGGGAAGAGGGCGTGTGCCTTGACGTATTTTTTCCGGGCCTCGGTCGGAAAGTGGATCTTGTAAAATCAATAGCACAGAGAGAAAGTAAAAAGGGACCACCGGGGCCTGGCCGAGGATTTAAAGCCACTGAGCCGTCTGGAAGTGTAATTGGAGATTTTTATGATCTGTGACGTGGGTCAAAGGATGTTCGTGGCTCCTCCAAAGATGTCGCCACTCCTATCCAGGGCCATTTTAATGGCATAAACAGTGCTCACGTATCTGCCAATGGCATAATTTGTTTCAGCCGAAGAGAAGTGTTCTTATAAAAAAAAAAACCGCATTTGACGGTGCTTGCCTTGAGAGGGGACCTTCCTGGGTCGAGGACTGCCCTGCTCACCCCGGAAGAGGCATCACTCAAGGCTGAAGGGTCGTCATCTTGGATTTCAGGGGAGGATCAAGATAGGTGCAGAGGAGGAACTGCAGCTCCTTCAGTCGGGTGAGGATATGCCTCGTCGGCTGAGGCAGGCCAACATTTAGGGAGTTGGCGTTGTCTTTACTGGTGAGTGAGCCACGATGTGAGCACACCAGCGTAGATAAAAGTGGGGGATGAATTGCCGCGCGCGCTCGCTAATTGGCGGAGAATCCTGAGGAACCGTTGAATGCGCACGGAGAACCGGCAGGTCGCATGTCCACTGCTGGATGCAGAGAGAGTTTCGCAGGGTTCACATCTGAAGACTCAGATCGGAGACTACTGGTAACTCCAGGAATTGAGGGAAGGCTGGCCTGGTCGAAGCGGCACTTCTCCAGCTTAGCGTACAGTTGGTTTTCCCGCAAACGACGCAGGTCCTGCGAACCTGTCCCGTTGGGTCCGTGATGTCAGGAGAAAAAATCAAAATTTCATCCAGTGTGTACAAAATGACGCTGGGTGTACAACAGTCATGAAATAGTCAGTGACGAACTCCTGGATACAGTCTGGGGCGTATTGCGATAGCCCGATGGGCATGTCACACGATGATGTGCAGAATGTTGCCGTCCCGTGTGTTGTAATGCCGTGCTTCCATTCATCTCCTCTATCGATGTACATTGGTAGAGGGTATAGGCTCCTCGAAGATCTAATTTGGTGAGAGCTCGTTGGCTCACACTGGAGGCCTGGTCGAAGAGTCGGAAAATTACAAGGGTAGAGGGTAGGCGATTTCTTACCGTGATCTTGATTTAGGCCTCTGTGTAATCGATGCTACGGAGGTGAAAGTGACCGTCTTTTGTCTGAAAACGAAAAAGAAGCCTCGGGGACCTGGGGGTGAGCGAGGACCTTGCGTATGAAATCCCTTCGCGCAAAGTTTGTCCTTGTATTAGGGCCGACATGGCCAGGGGTGCTCGGGCACAGAGAGAGAGGATAGACACTACCCCGTGGGGGGAAGGTACCGGGGAGGAGAAGTCTTATGAAAGCGACAGTAGCTTACGACCGATGGGGCTTGGTAACCTCTCAGCTCCCTTGCCGCTCCGAGAGAGTTAATCTCCAAGATCTGGTATACCGCAGAGCAGGACCCTGTAGAAACTGACAGATCGACTGGGGAGGAGTGATGGACACGGGTTGGTGTGCTCACCAAACAGAGATCCTGGCATTTCCGTTCCAACGAAGGACTTCGCCCGTTCTTCAGTCGAGAGTGTAGTGGGCGTTGGCGTTGCAGCCAGGCGGAGCCCAGAAACTAGGGTGTCGCCGAAGAGAAAGCGCGGGGCAGTGACGTGGAAGCAGATCCTCTCCGTGTGTAGGACCCCATCGACGAAGCTCACGGGTGTTGGTGAGGAACTGGAGTTGGAGTCGACTGTGGAGGAGCTCCCCCATCTTGACAGAAGAGATGAGCAGAAGCCTGCTTTTCCAGACGGGCCACCGGACTCCAAATTGGTGAAACGAGGACTACCAGGGAGGTCGTGTATAACATTTTCCCGGCTGGAGCCGGATGTCATGTGGTCGCTGACACCGAAGAGATAGGTCCTGTTCAGCATCCGTCGCGGTTACCTCTATCACTGGGCTAACAATCAGTCGTGGAGAGAGAGGGGCTGAGCACCAAGGGAACGCCTCTCCCTTACAGCCCCTGTGAGGTGCGGGCGTTTTCCCGACCGCTGAGGAGCGCTGCGGAACAAATTCCTTACGGATGAATGGTCCGGGCTGTGCGCAGTAGAGGCAAGAGATTCTCCACCCTGTGAGGGGGACAGAGTTGCGGACTACCGAATAAGTGATGCCCAGTCCACGCAGATGGACATCTGTTCGTGGGACACACAGCGGAAGGGGGTTGCGGAGATCTGTCTGGGTACACAGGAGACAGACGAGGAGGACGGGGTCGGGGTTTGTGAGTCCAGTCCGCTCCTGACGGAGCTCCGTGCTGTCGTTTTCCGTGAAACGCACGACTATGGAGTGGCATGATGTATGAGCGCACCTCAACGACGGAAGGTATAGATCTCTGTCTTGCAGGTGACGTTTGTTTCTTTTACTTCTGCTCGAGAGACTCCTTTTAAATGTGGCACTGTGAGAGCTCGCGTCACATTCCAAGTGAGTAGCTCGGAGGCTAGGGTGCGGAAGTGAACCGCATATTCCCTACGGAGGCAGCTTGCCCCTTGGTGTAGATTTTGTTAGCGCCATCTCCGCGGAAGATGCTTCGTGCAGGCTCTCAAAAACGCTGCGGAATTCTGCGAGGAAGGCCTGTAGGTCTGACAGTCACAGGATCATTCCAGGTCCCATAAGAGGCGTCGCCTAGGACTAGGGGCTTCCCGGAAAAGCAGGCTAGACCACGAACGCCAACCTGTTTTGACCTTTCAGTGCGCGGAAACTGCGGTCGGCCATCAGCTCCACGTGCAATGAGCACTGCGTGATGAAAACCTCTACAGTGCTAGATGATGTCTCCGTCAAACTGGTAGGTAGAGGAATGTGCAGAGTAGCTTCGGATCCCGGGTTGCAGTTCGGGTTATTGGCCTGGTACGCGATAGAAGAAGTCACCGGCGAGGGAGGTCAGTGTTGCTTCAGTTGCTGGACGCCAGGAGTTGGCGCAATTTTGACATGGCGGACAATAACTGACCAGTTGCTGTGCATGTTTGCGCTATCGATCTGCTGAGACTGTTGGGCGGGACAATGGTCGTGAGATCCGCTGTAGACTTGGACAAGGCTCCTGGCGGGATCCATAGGCTGGTTCTAACTGTAACGGCTGGGTAGTAGGATCCTCTGGACTCCAGTCCGCAAGCGATGTATAGCTAAGCGCACGCCCAGGAAACGGAATCTAAGTAGCTCATCCCCGGTTGCTTCACCAGAGCTCCGCCGCAAAGAGGGAATGGACTGCTGCGGGCGTGGGGTACCCAGGTCGTCCCTCCTGACGTGACTGTGCATGAGGATTGGCGGCCGAGGTGCAAGCGAGGATACAGAAATCGTTAGTACCGAGTATCGTAGTTGGGGCAGGCAGAGAAGAGGTCAGGAGCAGGCGGCTCAATGGTTCGTGTCAGTGGACAGGCAGGTAGGTCAGGGCAGGCGGCAGAGGTTCGGGAGTCTAGGAAACGTTAGCAAAGAGAGTGTGGTACAGCGGTAAGGCGACAATATAGTTTCAGGAACGCTGTTTTCTACGGCTCGGGGCACCAGTAGGATCCAGCGAGGAATGACGTGCTAGTGTCGGACTCACTCTAAATAGGGGAGGCGTCTAGCAGACAAACCAAGTTATGGAAGCACTGGCGCCTTTAAATTGTAGAGAACGCGCGCGTCGCGCTAGGGAACCGGGCAGATACGCAGCCTGGTGCGGCTGGAGACGCGCACCGGGACAGGAACGCGGCGGTAAGTTATTACCAGGGGCGGTCCCAGGCTCGTCCCATTGGCGGCTCAGCGGCGGCACCCGACCCCGGCAGGCGCCCGGGGGGGAAACCAGGGTCCCGCCCGGGGCCCCCGGGGGGCCGGGAAAGCGGGGGCAGCCGCTCGTCAGTTTGCGGTCAGGGCGGGGCGCAGCCAGCAGGGGGTTTGTGTGGCCGTGAGTCAGCAGGGTAGCAGCAGGTGAGGTTGGGAGCCAAGCGGCCACGGGATAAAAACCCCCGTTTCGCAGGTCCAAGAAAAGTGGGCACGGGGGTTTTTTTTTTAGGGAAGGGGCAGCGGGGGAGTACCTCAGTGCAGAGGTTGGCGTAAAACCCGTACTCGGGGGGTGGGGCAGTTCTTTGCTAAGACCCCGGAGGAGCCGAATAGGGTATAGTAGAATCTGTAAGCGGGAAATTTGGGGGTGGCCAGGGAGCTAACTTTGGACCCGGCCCTGGCAACCCCTGCAGCGTTCCCATCCGGGGGCCTGGGGGAACGTGGCTCGAGTGGTGGCCCATCTGCCCCCGGCCAGCACCCACCCGGTGGCACGCTCCCATTGAGCCAGTCAATGCTCCACCACCTTGCAGAAGGGGCTTTTTTCTTTTACTCATCCCCGGCCGATGCCCCTGCCCCCTCGTATCATGGCGCCAGCAGTCGTTCAGCGAGGCGTTTGCAAAAAAAAAAAAAACCCAGTTGCGTAAAAACCTTCTAAGGTGCAGAAGCTGACCATACTCCTGTAAAAGTTTTGGTGCTCAGTCCCTCCTTTCCAAATGGTGGACCTTTGCCACCATTCAGGAACTAATGGCATTGTAGTATGAGGCCTAGATGGAGAGTTCCAAGCCGTAATTTATTTTCCTATTAGGCGTACAGCACTCATATATATGCTAGAACAGAAGGTGGGCAAGTCCTTGAGTTATCGGTTTGTTCCAAGAGTGCCGGCAGCGCGGACGTTATGGAGCTGTTTTTACGGTCCAGGGCCAGTACATGTCCTTTAAGGCCCACGGTCGTGAAATGTGCTTACGGCCAGGCGTCCCCTCCCACCACCAACAACTTGGATCAGGAGACGCCGCTTTCTCTCCAATACATTGTCAAAACTACGGGCTCCTGCGCCATGTCTCTTACCTCCTTCTCCACCACCACCATCTCAGCCTCCACAAGTACTGCTCCATATACCACATGTGTAGGGCCCAGCGGTGTCCCGCTGTTCTACACTGGCTTGCCTCGTGCGAACAAGGTCACACAGGGGTGGAAACTGCTCCGCGTCATGCAGCAAGAATTCGATGTGTGTCTTTCTCCGCGCAACTGCAAATCGGAAACCATGGTGACGGACAATGGGAGGGAACATGGTGTCCGCGCTGCACCGAGGTGGGATGGTCCATGCACTGCATGGGCCGCACGTGGTCAATCTGGTTGTGAAAAGGTTCACTGAAGTCTCTTCCACCGTTTCTTCAAACGATTCGGAAAATGGCAGGAATACTGTGGTGCATTGCACTTCATCCATTCCTACAAAGCCAGGGAACACCTCCTCGAGTTGCAGCGGCTGAACGGCCTCCCCTCAAAACCACTCTGGATATGCGATGTTTCCACCCATTGGAATCCAGCCTGCACATGTTGGACCGACTGTATGGAAACAGAGAAAGGCCTTTAACGATTTTTTGATGATCCAGGCAGACAGATAGTTACTCCCCTGTGTAAATTTGAGTCAGCCAGTGGCAGCTCATGCGTGACACCGGCCGTTCGTTGAGGCATTCGAGGAGGGCACGTTATTTGTCAGTTTGCCAGGACTTCGGGATGAATAACTGTCTTTCATGCTTCATGTCCTGGACCAGATGCTGGAAAAAATCTGTTGGGCAGGGGACTGGAGATGGGTGTGGCGACTACATTTTCGCGCGCTCATGAGTTACGGTGGGGACTGAAATGGAGGTGGCAGAGGAGGGAGGACATGTGGAGCAGAAGCATTGTCTGGTGAATTTTAGTTGATTTCCTACCCAGGTGACATGAGAGGAGGAGCATAAGCAGCTGGAGGAGGTAGATGGAGATGAGAGGACGAGGCTGTTGACCGAAGCACCGTGGTCAGTTTACTGGGATGGAGGCCGGGAGCCAACTCGGATGGGTCACTTGGCAGATTGGCCGCACTTTGCTGATTTGCCTGGCTCAGTGACGCCGAATAGTCAGCATCCAGACAGGGGGATGACTTCATGGCTCTCACACTATTGGACCCTCGCTACCGGGCACAAAATGAGCCTTTTTTCCAGCTATTTGAGAGGGAGGACAAACTCAATTACTATAGGGAAATCCTCCGTAGTCAGGGCCGCTGCCTATGTGAAGGCATTCATCCCTCCTCTGACAGGTCTGACCGGGGGGTTCTTCAGCGCTCAGTACTACGCCGCACTGCCGGGGGAAGGGGGGGGGATCGGAGCGTACCATCCATCGCAGAACCAAATTGGAGTCACTATAGAGCTTCCTTCACCCCCCCCTAGTGGGGAGGGTAGTCGCCAGCAGCAGCACAGGACCGGGAGCAGCCCTAAACCAACAGGTGGTGGCCTACTTGGACGCACTCGCCACCCCAGCAGAAAGCCCTGGACTATGGGCGCCAAAGGGGATGTGTGGCCGCAACTTCCCGGGTTTTGCAGTGGAGAACTGTCCTCCCCGGCCAGTGTGTGGCATAGAGCGGGTGTTCAGTGCGGCGGGGGCCTCGTTACCCCAAAGGGAAAACCCCGCTTGTCCCGGGAAATGGGGAAAACGACTGACCTTTGTCAAGATAAATCAGGCGTGAATGGGCCGGGTTTTTCCACACCCAAATGCCTTAGGGTCAAATACTCACCTGACCCTCCCCCAAAACTGTGAGAAATGAGTCGGGGTTTAAACTACCTGCCCCAGCCACATTCTGATGCCCCACCCCCCTGATGCCCCAATCTGCTGACAGTTTCTCCTTTTGGACCAACCACTTTACCGGGATGGTATTGCCCCCCACCTCCAAACTCTGTCATTGTGACCTCTGACTCATCTGTTCTCCGCCGCCGTAACCTCCACTCTCGTCTTTTTTGCCACTTGTGGCCTACTCCAGTTTTTTTCCACCTCCAGAATGTATTGGCCACTTTTTGACCTCATGGCTGCTGTGGCTGCAGCCGTGACTCCACACGGTCATTGTCCCACTCTGTGGGTACTCCCGTTTTTTTCCACCCCCCATAAAGTAATTGTGCCACTGTTGACCCCTGCGCTGCCGCCGTACCTCCACTCTCTGTCATTGTGCCCCTCCGGGCCTACTACTGTTTTGCCCCCTCCAAATGCATTGTGCCATGTCTGACCTCATGCTCTGCTGCCCCTGACTAACCTGTGTCATTGTGCCCCTGTCTGCCCTGCTGCTGCTGTGGCTGCTGCATGACCTATCACGTGTATTGTCCCTTTTTGTGGCCCACTCCGTTTTTTGCCACCTCCAGAATGTCTTGGCCCTGTTGACCCAGCTGGCGTTGGTGGCCCTGCCTACACACTTGCTTGTCACTCTGGGGCCTACTCCCGTTTTTGCCCCCCCCGAAAGATTGTGCCACTGTCGACCCTGCGCGCCCGTCCCTCCCCCGTGTATTGTGCCATTCGTGGCCTACTCCCAAATTTTTTCCACTCCCGCCTTGTGCCCCTCCCGTGGGCCCACTACTGTTTTTTCCACCTCCAAAAGTCATTGTGCCACGTCTGATCATGCTGCTGCGCCGTAACTACACATGTGCCCATTGTGCCACGTTTGCCCCTTCTTGCTGCTCTGGGGCCTTCTGTTTTGCCCTCCACTTGTATTGTCCCCTCGGGGCATTGTTTTTTTGACCTCAGTGTTTTTGTGCCCTGCTGACCTAAAATTCTGTCCTGTCACTTGTGTCTTGATGTCAATTTTGGGTGCTGCTTGGCGCTCCGCCCTCACTCTTGTCATTGTCCCCTTCGTGGCTATTCCTTTTTTCCCACCTCCTGTCTTGTGCCCCCTTTTGCCTCTTGTGCCTGTTTTTGGCCGGCTCCCCAACGTGTCTTTTCCACTGTCTGCCCATTTCTCTGCTGTGCGTGCCTCCCCCTACACACAGGGGCCCCCTTGTCCCCTTTGCTCTCTTTTGTGCCCCTCAAAAGCTTGTGCCACTTTGACCTCATGCGCTGCGGGGCGTGCCTCCCCACTGTGTCATTGTGCCACTGTCTCCCTCTGGCTGGGGTCTTTGTCCACTTCTGTTTTTGCTCTCTGTGGCTATCCTTGTCACCTCGTCATTGTGCCCTGTCTGACCTTGCTGTGTGTGGCTGCTGCCTTGACCTACACACTGTGTCATTGTGCCACTGTCTGACCTTATGCTGTGGGGGCTGCTGCCCGACCCATCTGGCATTGTGCCCTCGGGCCCTTTTCCCCCCCTTTTTTTTGCCCCCTTCGAATGTCTTGGCCCTGCGACCTCAGGTTGCTGGGGCGCCCTGACCAACCTGGTCATGTCCACGGGCTGCCCTCTGCTGCGCTGTGCTGTCCCTGACCTACACACTGCATTGTGCCGCAAACCTCATGCGCTGTGTGGCGTGCCTTGACCTAACACCCTGTCATTGTGCCATGTTGACCTCATGCTGCTGCTGTGGCTGCTGCCAAAACTACACCTTGTCATTGTGCCATTTGACCTTTTGCCTGGGTCATTGTGCCACTGTTGACCTATGCTGTGCTGGGCTGGTTTACCTACCCTTGTCATTTGCCACTGTCTGTCTGCTGCTGCGTAATGCGGGCCTTGCCAAACCAATGTTTCTTGGGCCCCTGCTACCTCATCCTGCTGTGCCTCCCCCTGACCTCATCTCTGCTTGTGCCCTGGGGCCTACCTGTTTTTGCCCCCTCCAAATTCCTTGTGCCACTGTTGACCTCATGCTGCTGCTGGGGCTGTCCCTGACCTAAACACTTTCATTTTGCCACGTCGGACCTCTGCTGCGCTTTCTGCTCCCTTTTACTACACACTGTCTTGTCCATGCCCTGACCTCTTTTCCTGCTTGTGGCGGGCCCCTTGACCTACACCTCTGTATTGTGCCACTTTGCCTATTTCTGTTTGCCCCTCCATTTGTCATTTGCCCTTCTGACCTCTGCTGCTGGCTGTCCCCTTTTGACCTCACTGGCTGGGGGCATGCTGCCCCTCCTTGTCTTTGTCCCACGGGCCCCTTTCCCAAATTTTTTCCACTCTCGTCATTTTTTGCCACCATCCCCCTACTATGTTTTACCCCCAGTGTATGGCCCTGCTGACCCCCAGGGCTCGTGCCGGAACCAACCCTGGTCATTGTGCCATGTTTGCCTATGCTGCTCTGTGGCTGTCCCTTGACCTCCACTTGTCATTGTCCATCTGTGGCCTACCCTTTTTTTCCCACCCCCTGTCATTGTCCACTGTCACTCTTTGCCCCTCCGTTTGAGCACTGTTTCTTTGTGCCCTGCTCCCTCAGTCCCTTGGGGGCTGTTTGACCTCACCTCTGCTTGGGCCCTGTGCCTACATTGTTTTTCCAAAAATTTTTTCTTGGGCCACTGTTGCCCTAAAATTGCCCTTGGGGGTGCTCCCGGTGCCCTCCCAACTGTGTCATTGTCCCACTGTCTCCCTCTGCTGCTGCTGGCTGCTGCCTGACCTACAACTTTTTGTCCATTTTGCCTCTGGGGCCTTCTGGTTTTGCCCTCAATTGCATTGTGCCACTGTCTGCCTCTGCTGCGCTGGGCGCTGCCTCCTCCATGTGCATTTTCCCACTGTCTGTCTGCTGCGGGGGGCTTGTGCCACTGTTGACCTCATGCTGCTGCTGTGGCTGATCCCTTTTGACCTACACACTCTGTCTTGTCCCACTGCCCGACCTATGCTGCTGCTGGGGCGCTGCCTTGACCTACACACTGTTCATTGTGCCACTTCGACCTCATGTGCGGGGCTGTGCCCCCCCTGACCTCATCTTTTCTGTGCCATTTTGGGGTTTTTCCTTTTTTTGCCACCCCCAAATGTCTTGGGCCCGCTAAACCTCACTTGCTTGGCCTCCCTGACCTCACCTGGGGGTTGTGCCCTGCACTCTCTCTCTTTTTGCCCTGGGCCAAACCCCTTTTCATTGCCCCCGGGTCTGCCCCTCATGCTGCTGCTGGGCTGACCCTTGACCTACCCCTTTTCTTGTGCCCTCTCCTCATGCTGCTGCGGGGGCTGCTGCCTGCCCCTACAACGGTCATTTGCCATGTCTGACCTCTGCTGCTGGGTATTGTGCCACTGTCTGCCTCACCCTGCGTTTGTGGCTGTGCCTTGCCTACACCCCTTTGTATTTGCCACTTCTGACCTCATGTGCGGGTTTGGGGTGCCCTGCTACCCTGGTCTTGGGGCCCTTTGCCCTCACTCTGTTTTGGCCCTTCCCCTGACTCACTCTCTGTTTGTCCCCTTGGGGCCTACCTTTTTTTTGCCCCCTTCCAAAATTCATGGTGGCCCTGTCTGACCTCATTGTTTGGGGGCCCCGTGATTTTCCAAAATTTCATTTCCATGCTGCCCTGCTGCTTTGCTGCCCCTCGCCTCCCCTTTCATTGTCCCCCATGCACTCTGCCCCCCTGTGGCTTCCCTTACCTACACCTGTCATTGTCCCCTTTTGGCCTCATGCTGCTGCTGTGGTTTTGCGCCCCTACCACTTGTCTGTGCCACTGTCTGACCTCATCTGCTGGGTTTGTCCCCTGCTGCCCTACGTGTTTGGGGCTGTCTTGACCTAAAAATCGTCTTTTGTGCCACTGTCGACCTCAGTGCTCTGTGCTGTCCCTTTTGACCTCACCTTTTCTTTGTGCCCGTCTGCCCTAATTTGCGGCTGGGGGCTGTTTGCCCTACCCCCTTTCTTTCATTGTGCCCACTCTGGGTTTTCCTGTTTTGCCCCCAAAAATGTCATTTGCCACTTCGGGGCCTTTCTGTTGGGGACTCGCGTGCCTCCACTGTGCTTTGGCCCTGCTGACCTCACTGTGCTTGGCCTGCCCTGCCCCAAAACCTGTCTTGGGGCCCTGTTGCCCTCATGCTTGGGGCAGTTTGACCTCAACCCTCTGTTTTTTGGCCATGCTGCCTCACTCTGTTTGTGCCTGCTGACCTAAACCTTTTCTTTTGCCCGCCCTACCTCATGTCCCAGTCATGGCCACTGTCTGCCCCACTGCTGCTGGGGTTTATGTTGACCCTACAAAACCGGGCTTGTGCCCTGCTGACCTCATCGTGCTGGGGTGCGCTTGACCTACACCTGTTCTTTTGTGCCACGGTCTGCCCTTCTGCTGCTGGGGCTGCTGCCGTGACCACACTGTGTCATCTGTGGCCACCCCGTTTTACCACCCCAGAATGTCATTATGCTACTGTCTGCCCCCATGCTGCTGCTTTGGCTGTCCGTCCTAACACCATTGTCATTGTCCCCTTTGGGGCCACCCATTTTGCCACCCCCCAAATGCATTGTTGCCTGCGCCCCATCACCTGGGGCCTGCCTGACCTCCCCTGTGCTTTTTCCCTGCTGACCCCATTCTGGCGTGGCCTCCTTTTGCCACCAAAAATTTTCATTTCCCCACTCGGGGGCCTCCCCTTGTTTTTGCCCCACCCCCCCAAAAAAACCACCCCCCCCAGGGGGGGAAAAAAAAGGAAAAGGGGTGGTTTTTTTTTTTTTTAAAAATGTTTTTTAAAAAAAGGGGGAATTTTTTTATTTGGGGGGTTTAAAAAAGGGGGGGTTTTTAAAGTGGGGTTTTAAAGGGGGGGGGAGGTGAAAATTTTGTTAAGGGAAAAAATTTCTATTTTTGGGGAAATTTTAAATGGGTTGTGATAAAAAAAGTTGTTTTTAGTTTTTCACCCGGTAATGGGGGAAAAATTTATTTTTTTTCCGAAAATTCGAAGGGGAAGAAAAAATTTGGGGAAAATTTCCCCATCTCTAATGATCATCTTTATTGTGATCACTGGTAAAAATATGGAAATTTTATAAATTTTTTCCAAAAAAAAATCATTTCTTTAAACTTTGATTTGGGGTTTTCATCCCGAGTCATTTTTAAGGCAACTTATTAACCCTTCCCGACATTGGGCGTTTTCATACCCCTAGCGGGGAAATGACTTTCCCCCAAACGGACGTAGCATACGCCCTGGCGATCGCGCGTGCTTGCGGGGAGCCCGCGTGATCGCGGCATGGAACCGCGATAAATTACCCCTGGTTCATGCCCCCCCACCCCGGTGGAGTGAGCTCCGCCGCGGGGAAAAACGCATCATTTCCGCACCCGTCATGGCCGCGATAAATGCCGCAGGCAGGAGGGGAGCTCCCTTGCCACCAAAAAAAAAGGGAAGCGGCACAGATGCCGCTCCCCGCCCTCCGACTCCCCGGGTGCTGTCTGAATGCATCCGGGTAGTCTTGACGTCACCCCGCCCCCAAAAACATTGTGGGCATGGTTTTACTATTGCCATGGGGACCTATGCACAGCGTAAGCTTCACAATGCCTCTTCAAACAGCAATCTAATGATTTTCTTTTCCCCGTGGGGATTTTTAGTTACAAACCCAAATGGGGGGAAAATTTAAAAAAATGTGAAAAAGTAAAAAAAAAAAAATAAAACACAAACAAAAAAAAAAATTAAAACACATACACCGCCCCTTTTCCCTTTCCCAAACCCCTCGCCCCAAAAAAAATCAAAAATAAAAAAATACCCATATTTTTGGTATCGCCGCTGCTAACGATCCCCCCATAAATCTTTCACGTTATTAACCCTATGGGGAACGCCGTAAAAAACAAAAAAAAAAAAATCACAGAATTGCGATTTTTTGTGATCCTGCACACATTAAAAGGGAATAAAAAGCGATCAAAAACTCATTTAAAAATCCCAAAAATTGCCCAATTAAAAAATCAGTTTATCCCGCAAAAAAAAAGTTTTTTTTTCACGTCTTGTATAGGGAAAAATAAAAAAAATTAGGGGTCTCGAAGACAGCGGCATAAATATTATTTAACACAATAAAAACACTATTTTTTTTTAAAGTGCTTCCAAATTAAAAAAAAAAATTATAAATAGGGGATCGCCGTAATTGTATCGACCCTAGAGTAAAGCTAACTGGTCTGGATACTGCACGGGGATGCGTGAAAAAAAAAAAAAAAAAACACTATAGGTTGCAGTATTTTTTTTCACCCTGCCTTCCAAAAAAGGATTTAAAAAAATGATCAAAAAGTTGGCCCCCCAAAAATGAAACCAATAAAAAGTCAAAATCTCCCGCAAAAAACAAGCCCCAAACAGCTCCGTATACAGAAAAAAAAAAAGTTTTGCTCTCAACTATGGGGAGGGAAAAAAAGTGTTTTCCTTTTTTTAAAAAAGTGTTTTTATGTGTAAAAGCGTATAAAAAATAAAAAAAATACAAATTGGGATCGCTGTAATCGTTCGACCTGCTGAGTATATACTTTTTACTATACGCCCGGGGACCGCTGTTAAAATAAAAAAAAAAACACTACCAGGATGCGTATTTTATTCAAAAACCTCACAAAAACCATAAAAAAAAGTGATAAAACATAGCCCCCCTAATGGTACTAATAAAACGTCAACTCATCCCCCAAAAACAAGCCCTAAAACACTCCGTATAAAAAAACTGAAAACATTATGGCATTTAAAAAAACTAAAAACGCAATTTTTTTGACCATTTTTATGGTAAAAGTAATAAAACATAAAAAAAAAAATTTTCTATTCATTGCAAATTGTTCCGCCCCCTAGTAAAAATATCCCGCTTGTACGTCGGGCGCTGTAAAAATTTAAGCCCAAAAAAAAAAAGGCGGAACTGCGCCCTCATTTTCTTTGCCCTGCAAAAAAAAAAAAATTTGGTCTGGGGCACCCCAAAAAGTCAAAACACCCCTAATGAGATCATGAGGCGTGCTGAACCAAAAAGGGGTGATCTAGAAGTTTTCCCCCTGTTCTGGTATTTTGGGGGGCTTTGTAAATGCGACATGGCCCCACCCAAAATCTGCGTTCCAAAAACCCAAATAACCTCCCTCCCTTTTTACGCCCTCCATGCGCCCCCAAACAGCAGTTTTTCACCCACTGTAGGGTATTGCCGAACTTGGGAAAAATTGCTAACAAGGTTTTGGGTTTTTTTACCAGGATGCCTTGTAAAAATTAAAAATTTTTTAGCTAAAATTGCAGTTTTTTTGGAAAAAAAAATGTTTTTTAAAATTTTCACAGCCTAAGTAAAATTTTTTGTGACACACCTGTGGGGTCTATTTGATCACTACACCCCGGATAATTCCCTTTAAAGGGGTGTGTTTTCCAATTTGGGGGGATTTTTTTGGGGGGGTTTTTTAATTTTTAGCACTAGGGTTCCGCAAACTGAAAAGGCCCCTAAAAAAAATCGTAATGAAAAAGAGACCCCCAGAGTCCAGTAGGTGTCCTCCATTTTGGGGCTTGTGGTTGGCCAAAAAATGCACTAGGGCCAATATGGGGGTACTCTGAAAACGGCAGAAAAATTGGGGAACAATATTTAATTTTCATTTCCCCGATCACTTTTAAGTAATTTTTTGTGAAAAAATTTATAAAAATGAAAAACTGCAAAAAAAAATTTCATTTTTTAAACTTCACTTCCACTTTGCTTTAAATTTCCGTTAAACACCTAATGGGTTTTAAACTTCCTAAATGCGGTTTTGAATATTTTAAAGGGGGGTAGTTTCTTAATAGGTCATTTTGGGGGTTCTAACATACGGTCAACAAAGTCACGTTGAAAATGGGGCGGTCCCTAAAAATGTGTCTTTCAAAATTTTTTGAAAAATTTTAAATTACTACTAAATTTCAAAACCCCCTAAAGTCGTAAAAAAAAAAAAAGACATTTAAAAAATTGGCCAAACTACAGCGAATATGGTAGATGTTGGGTTTAAACATTTTGAGTGAAAACTTCCCTTTTCTTCATGCAGAAATTTTTTAAATTTAAATTTGGTACATTTTTCAAATTTTTTTACGATTTTTTGATATTTTTCACAAATAAACAAGCATTTTTTGGCCAAAAATTTTTTTTCTATTTAAAGTATAATGTGTCACGAGAAAACAACTCTGTCCATGGATATTTTAAAGTGTCAAAAAGTTATTCTCCATAAAGTGACACATGACAGTTTAAAAAATGGGGCTCTGTCAAGAGGCAAAAATGGCTCCGGCGGGGAAGGGGTTAATTTTGGTTGTATAGTTTGGAAAAAACAATGTCATTGTTTTCAAAAAAATCATTACACAAATTTTTATATGTCTTTGTTATAGTTAGATATAAAATTTCCACAAGAGAGGTCATTTGTATCTTTAAACTGCAGTCGTGCATAATATAGACACAGCTATAGATTGTTTTAAAATTTTACAGTTTTTTAAAAAAATTTAAAAAATAGTCAATTAAAAAATTACCACAAAAATGGCGGTGTTGAAGAGAAGGGATTGCTTCCTTTATAGGATATTTATTCAACAATGGGTGGTATAAATTGTCTTTTAAACATCTTTTAAGGTATGAGAAATAATATGGCAGCAGATCCCAAGGAGGGGATTGCCTAGAAAAAATGCAAGAAAAACAAACGATGCAAAGAATAGTAAGGCTTTAAAGGGGTTGTCTTGCTACAATGATTGGGTTTTAATGTAAAAGATCTTAAAAAACAGCAGCTTTGCCCGCCAATATATGTCATTACAAATGTCTTTCTTGGATTTTGAGATAGCCCTGTTAGTAGTACTACATTCAGCTTCTCAAGTTTCTATAGCAGCCTGACCTGTTGTTTCCTTATCTTACAGGACTGTCAGGTCTGTATGACTCATCACCTTTGGGATGACAGGTCTGTGCAGAGAGCCCCTCCTGCAAAGATTGGTCTGCTTGTGGAGGGAGGGGGTGGGGGAGGACTCTGGCTTTCTATGTCCCCGCTGCACGCTGGATTAACCCCTGTTTGTCCCTGCTTCCTCCTGCTCTCTAAACGTTAGATTGTGCATGCAGTGACTGTGTGTTACTTAATCATGATGTGTCTGTTGGTGCTGTAACTTTTATAATATACTATACTGATCAGGGAGGCCTTGTGACAGTTCATTGCTGTGTTGTACTAGTGAACACATAGTAACTCACACTTCCCAAGCTGCTCTGTGTCTCTGTTCTGAGAGGTCGTATGTTGTTGGGAGATGTGGCTGTTCATGTAATGCTAAGCTGAGGGTATAGGAAAACTTAGATCCCCTCTGTTCTGCTTTAGCAGTATAGTACCTCTCCACACTCATTAGATTCAGCCCTATTACAGCCTTATCTAGATGCCTGCAGAAGAATCTTAGGAGGCACACACAGGGTTTACTTGGCAGCAATTCCCATGCCCCCACCTGCTGTATAGAAGCTTATGGTTGGAGAGCTGCCTTGTGTGACAATGGGGGTGGGGGGGGAGGAAGGAGGGAGGTAGCGAAGAGGCTGACATGTAGCTCGCAACCTCAATTTCAACTCCTCCGCCCACAAGACTGTGGCTGATGATTGTAATGAGTACAAATCTGTTATTTTATGTCATTTTATATTGTTATTCTTTTTTTTATATATTAAAGTATTGTTTTTTTTTACATTTTGTTTATAGCAAAACTGGCACTAAAATAAGTTTTGTGATTGTGTCAGACAGTTTTATAATTGAGGCCGACTGTATGCCACTTAAATGTATGCCACCTCTCACAAAGCCAGACTAAGTCCATTTGTGAACCAGCAGAATTTTTACACAACTGGATTTTCCATAAAGTATAAACTCATAAAAAAAATTCAAAGAACTTCGTATATTAGAGTGGCTCTTAAAAATTCTCATCCCTTCAAGCTGTTCCACCTCATGGGAAAATTTTTTGGTAAATTATGTTTAAGTTTTGGATAACACTTAGAGATGGCTCCAGGGCCCTTAGCACAAGGTAAAAAAAATGAAAGTGGTTAATTCAAATGTCTCACCTCCTGAAGCTGTTCTGCTTATGAAGAGGAGAATTTGTGTAATTGTTTTTTAAATTGGACAGCATTTAAAAAAATTAGTTCCACTAATTCCATTACGTGCCACGTGTAAATGCTGTCCAATTTCAAAAACAATTACACAAATTCTCCTCTTCATAAACGGAACAACTTTAGAGGGTGAGACATTTGAATTTACCAATTTACCACTCTTACTTTACTTTACCTTCATCCTTTTTCTAAGGGCCAATACAGCCAGTAATGGAAATTTTACAGCACCTTTCATTTTTCACACCTTTTTTTTTCTTTGCAGGCCCTTTGGTAAGATCAAAAAAAATTAATTTTTTTTTTTATTTATTTAAAATTTTCACTCCCCCCCCACCCCCCCCCTCTTGAAAGAAAAAAAAAACAGAAATGTAGATATTTTTTGAAAATGCATTAAACAAGAAAGACTGAAATTAAACACATGGCTAAGTATGCAGAAACCCCTTTGCTGTGACACTCAATTTAACTCACATGCGGTCCATTTCCTTTGATCCTCCTTGAGATGGTTCTACTCTTCATTGGAGTCCAGCTGTGTTTTTTAATTAAACTGATTGGACTTGATAAGAAAAGGCACACACCAGTCTATATAAGACCTCACAGCTCACAGTGCATGTCAGAGCACATGAAAATCATGAGGTCTAAGGAACTGCCCAAGAAACTCAGTGACAAAATTGTGGCAAGGCACAGATCTGGCCAAGGTTACAAAAGAATTTCTGCAGCACTTAAGGTTTCTAAGACGACAGTGGCCTCTGTAATCCTTAAATGGAAGAAGTTTGAGACGACCACAACTCTTCCTTGACCTGGCCATCCAGCCAAACTAAGCAATCGTGAGAGAAGAGGCTTGGTGAGAGAGATAAAGAAGAACCTGAGGATCAATGTGGCTGAGCTCCAGAGATGCAGTAGGGAGATGGGATAAAGTTTCACAAAGTCAACTATCACTGCAGCCCTCCACCAGTCGGGGATTTATGGCAGAGGGTGCTGACGGAAGCCTCTCAGTGTAAGAAGTAGGAAAGCCGCATACAGTTTGCAAAAAAGCACAATGAGACAATGAGAAATAAGATTCTCTGGTTTGATGAAACGAAAATTAAACTTTTTGGTGTTAATTGTAAGTGGTATGTGTGGAGAAAACCAGGCACTGCTCATCACCTGCCCAATACAATCCCAACAGTGAAGCATGGTGGTGACAGCATCATGCTATGGGGGTGTTTTTCAGCTGCAGGGACAGGACAACTGGTTGCAGTTGAAGGAAAGATGAATGCGGCCAAGTGCAGAGATATCCTGGATGAAAACCTCTTCCAGACACTCTGGACCTCAGACTGGGCCGAAGGCTCTTCTTCCAACAAGACAATGACCCTAAGAACACAGCTAAAATAACAAAGCAGTGGCTTGGGAACAACTCTGTGACCATTCGTGACTGGCCCAGCCAGAGCCCTGACCTAAACCTAATTGAGCATCTCTGGAGAGACTTGAAAATGGCTGTCCACCATTGTTCACCATGCAACCTGAAGGAACTGGAGAGGATCTGCAAGGAAGAATAGCAGAGGATCCCCAAATCCAGGTGTGAAAAACTTGTTGCATCATTCCCAAGAAGACTCATGGCTGTACTAGCTCAAAAGGTGCTTCTACTCAATACTGAGCAAAGGGTCTGAATACTTAACACCATATGATATTTCAGTTTTTCTTGTATAATATATTTGCAAAAATATCTACATTTCTGTTTTCTCTTCCTTCAAGATGGGGGGGGTGGGGGGGGGGGTGTACATTAATCAGCAAAAAAATAACTTTTTTTGATCTTACCAAATGGCTGCAATGAAACAAAGAGTAAAAAAAAAATTAAAGGGGTCTGAATACTTTCCATACCCACTGTATATATGGCTAGGCTATGGTTATTCAATATGTATATAATGTAAATATGTGTATATACAAGTGATGTGTATATGTATATGTGTAGTATATATATAAATAAATATATATATATATATATATATATATATATATATATATATATATATATAATAATACACATTATACATACATGTATATACACATATTTACATTATATACATATTGCATAACCATAGTCTATTCATAGTACAAAAGGCAACTGTTCCAGATTTTCTAAATTTAACTGTAACAAAGGTGTCAATAAAACGAAGTGTTACATTTTTTTCCTCTCTATTTGACAAACATTATAATATTTAAAATGACATTTAAAATTTTACAAACATCTGACATCAGGATAAAGTGAAACCCTTCTAAATTGCTGAAAAAATTGTAAAAAATATCCATAGTTGTCACCATGAGATCACATATACAGATAATTATACATCTATAACAGGCTTATACCTGCCTCCCATTGCCATTACAAATATATATTTATTTCCGCTTTGTGATTGGATGGGTTTGTAGAATGAACTTGTATATAAGGGGTTCCTGACTTGAAGGTTAACATTCATCTCGATAAGAAGCAAATCCTTCCAATATTGTCAACAACATGGGCGAGAAGATTATTCTACTCCTACTACTTTTTGTATTGGGACCTGTAGGAAGTCTACCTCTGTCTCCATCATTCCAGGTAAGATAGCAGGATTATCTCCACAGTAGAATATTATTTTATTCTATGCTCTGCAAGTCTCCTTTTGGCTTTTGTATCTTCTTTTTGTGAACATAGCTTTACAGAATGTTCTATATAATGTTTATAAGAGAATCTCTTGTCTTCCTATATGACTATGAATTTTCATAAAGCCATAACTGTTCAGACCCTGTTCTCAGATTTTATCTATATAAATTATTTTCAGTAAGACTACATCATTTTTATATATATTTTCTATTGATGTTGTCAGTAACATTTCTTTAGTTAAATCAATTCTTTTTTTCTAAAGTTTTTTTTTTTATATATATAAAAAGTTCTTGATTTAATTTGTTGTACATACACCGTGAAAATAGTATTAAGGAAATATTGGTATAGTAGTTAAAACCAAATGAGTTAATACACTTTAACAAGGAATTTTTTTTGTAAATATCCGTTTCTGTTGTCTATGTTGTAAAGTGTTACTAATGATTACCTATGTCTCCCCTACAGCTTTCTGTATCTGAACACGGTAAGACTATTATTATTTGGGCTTTTCAATAGTGTGTTTTCTTTTTGTTTATTCATCTAAAGTGTCTTCAGTGAGGGGCTTGTTTGGGGACATAAATTTCAATGTATAAGTTATCAGTGTGGGTAACTGAACAGCTGACCAGAGCTCTAGTGATATCAGAATACTGTGGAATACTGTGGTCAGTTCTGGAGACCTCACCTACAAAAACATCTGATGAAATGGATGGGGTCAAAAACAGCTGCAAAAACATTAGAAGGTCTTAAGCACAATCCTGATCGTGAAAAACTTTCAGAACATATATAATCTGTACAGCCTAGGAGAAAAATTAAACCACAGAAAAAATGGGACATAATTTACCAAAAAACTACAAAGCTATAATTACTCCTCAGTGGCTGGAAGTACACTGAGTCCCAGCAGCAGGCGTCTCTGGCCCTTATGCTGCATGAGAAAGATATAGCAGGTGCCAGTTATTAATGAGCAATTGCTCTAGATGCAGGTTCACACCAGCATGCAAAAAGCCACAGTATAACACATAGGGAGACTGCACAATTGCAACAACACCAATGAAATTGCATATAGATAAGGCGATACAAAGGGTAATGCCATTCATACAGGTACACCATGCTGAATAAAATAGAGAACATGCAGGAAATTTTTAAAATAAATATGTAATCAAAAATGATCTACCGTTTAACTGGTGTTTTATGTTTAACACATACTAAGTATTTCTTATTAAATTAATTTTATTATCAATATCTAAAAAAAAAGTCCTTAAATCTTGCATTTTTCACTTTGGCCACTAGTCTGACACAGAGAAAACGTCTCAACAGTCTCCTCATTCTCAGCACAGGCAGGATTACACAGAAAGGAAACAGCAATGTGTATAGATAACACAGGTTTTACCATTCCCCATAGGAGATAGTAACAGATCCCCCTTTCTGCCTCCCTGCACACGGACTTCTTCCCAGGTCACAGAGCATGCCTAGAAAACTCTCCTATAGAAGTCAATAGGTCTGCTTCTGTTCACATTCTCCTATGTCCATGAAGCTGCTATTAAAAGCAGTTCAGACAAGATGGCTGCCCTCATAATTGTATGCAGAAAACAACAGAAATAAACAAATCTACAACCAGAAAATTAAAAAAGCTAAGAATAAAATAATATGTATAATTTTAATAAGTAAAAAAAAACATTGGTGATAGTTTACTTTTAAATATCTAAAAAAAAGAGTGACATTTTTATGACAGTTAAACAAAAGAAGAAGGGGGCATAAAGTGAAATTATTTTGGGTGAAGGACAGAAAAAATTTCAGAAAAAAAATTATGTTACTGAAGAAGTGCGAAATACTGACCCACTGTCTTTTAATGGTGGGTGGATAGTGTGCTCTAATGGCATCATTGCCTTCAGATGGGTTTTTTCGGCTCCCAGCACTTCTTCTCCACTATTAACAGAGCAATAATTAAAAGCTCTGTTCCTAGAGGAGTCACTGTGAACGACAGGGACCAGATGAAGCCTCCGTTCCCTGTCCTTTAACATTTATTGCCGTGGTCCATGACTGTGGCATGATCAAAAGGGAATTCCCCTGCTCCATTGGTTCACCGAGATTCCCAGTGCCCAATGGAGCCTGGAGAATATCTATACGGTCAGTCCTGAGTACCTAGAGAAGCCCCAGAGCTGTCAGAGCACACTGTTTGTTGCCCTTACAACAGCCTGTTTCATACTAACACAGAATGTGTGTGTACAGGTGTATACAGGAGTATGTTAGTATATTAGTAAGTGTAGAAAAAAAGGTGAAAAATAGTTATCCCTAAATGGGATTAAAAAAATAATTAAAAACATGAGGAAGTGTGGAGAAAATAAACTATACAATAAAATATATAATTAAAAAATAGTGAAAAAAATGCAAAAAAAACTTTTTATGTTCATTCTGCATTTTTTTTCTTAATTGCGCAGTAATTTATATGTGAACTTAAACTATGCCCCAAAAAAGTACAACTTGTCTTATATAAAACAAGTCCTCAAACAACTGTGTCACTGAAGAAATAAAACAGTTATGACTGATGAAGCACAGGGAGGCAAAAACTGAAAAATGGAACTGGTCATCAAGATCTTTTCAGGCCCGTTGCTTAAGGGGGTTAAAGTTATTTGACACATAAATTCCTTAAACATATTAGATTTGTCTCTTCTATTATGTGCCTGTTTCTTAACTAAACATGAAGCACAGACACAAATTTGTTTAACGATACTATTATAAATGGTAGAAATAAAACTGATAGTAGTACTAAAACTCTTTACTTTAGAAAGTGAATGCTTGAAGATAAATACATGAATATTATATACATGCTCTTGCTTACAGATGTTGAGGCTGAAGAAGAACCTGAATACATCTTTACCAGGATATTGGAGACCAACAAAGGTGACAACTTATTGTTGATGTTTAAATATAGAGAATACTAATTATAATGAAAAACACCATCCAAAAAGGGGGTAAGGTACATTACATAAGCACCAAATTGCTACAAAAAGAGAGAGGGCCCTTATGATCTACAGTTACATACATTGTTGGTACTCCGTACCTTTTTCAACTGTATAATAGCTTAGTTTGTAGCATTATTTTATATAAATGCATCCATTAATCAAATTTAGCTGCATGTGTTTATTTTAACATGAGAGTCTATGATAGCCATATACCCCTACATGCCTATACGGGGGCATACACACGAGGTACCTATAACAAGGATTATTGTTTTTCCGCTTCTCTCTTTCATTTCTTCCTGACATATACAACCAACATACACTGCAAACAATATGAATAGACCCTAACACATTATTACTACTGTACAGGGGAATATAGCGTAGCTTCTGATATACAGCAGATACTGTCAACTATTACTTTTCGGAAGGGAAATTCAGTTCAACTTTAGTAAATCACAAAGGGCCACAGTTCTCATAATTTTTTACATAAACTAAACGCTGAAGGGGAAGATCTTTATTAATATGGGTGAGATGCCAATTCTCTAATTTAGTTATACCAGCAAACTGGTGCAGTATACATTTTCTATCATTCTTTACAAGATAAGTACATCCTGACTTGACAACATCTTACATAAGACATCATACATATTTGTTATGTGAAAACTATTTCATGTCACTTCTTCATTTAGAATACGCCATGGACCTACTTGAAGGTGACATAGTGTTGACAAACGGACGTAGTGCGACATCCTGTACAAAATGTTTGTGGCCCAGATCTGAAGATGGGCTGGTCCGTGTGCCCTACATCTTTGGCTCCAACTATAGTGAGTTTTTCTTGCTTTTTTAACTTGTATAAAACATTTCACATCCAGGTTGCCATGACCAACTGTATTGTTCAACTGTTAGTCACCCATGCCAGGGATGCCCAAGAGCATGGCCTGGCATGGTAATTAACAGTTGTACAAAACATTACAGCTCAGTCAAGCAATTGCTAATGGCCAGGACTGGAATTCACTACAATCCTGAAGTTCACACTTACCCCGTACATTTAATCCATTAGTGGCTCCAAAACCTGCGACCTCACATTGAAAGGGTTTGAAAGATGAGAGGAGGAGCCGCCCTCAGTCCCCGCAGCCATCCCGCTGTTTGATTGTATGGTGGCGATGGTTGACATGACAGCCTAGAAGCCCAACAAACACCGATATGTCCTGATATGGTGACTGACAGTTGTACAATACACTGCAGTACGGTCATGTAATGCAATGTATTTTTACCTGTGATCAAGCAATAGCTGAGTCTAGTCTCCTATGGAATCATGTAGAAAAAATAAAAAAAAGGAAAAAAGGGTAAAAATCATAATAACATAAAGCTGTACACTTTCTTCCTACATTGCAAATGCTTTTCACTGAAAAAATTTAAAAACTCCACAAATTTTGTAAATAAAAATGCCAGACATAATTTTTGTTCTTCTATCAGCACATAAAACGGAACAAAAGATGATCAGTAAGTTATGTGAATCCCGGAGGGGTACTTAAAAAAATGTCACTCATCCCACAAAAAAAACTCTTTCACAGCTCTGTCATGTGGAAATACAAAATGTATGGCTTTAAGATGTATGTAAAGTGATGTACAAAAATTGTTTTACATGTTAAAAATGTAAAAAAAAATGATTTCTACATTAAAAAAATCATATAAATTGGGTAATCCAATAAAATAGAGTAAAACTGGCATGTCATCTATACTGCACAGTGAGTGCTGTAAAAATAAGAATTGCTGTATTGACAAAAATTTATTACTAATTAAAGCACAATATGTCTCTGTAAAACACTCACAAAATAGCTTAACTATGTAAAAGCATTAAAAAATTATTCCCAGGTAAAGTGACCCATGTCAAATTTGAAAACGGGGGCTCTTTTATAAAGGTTAAAACTGTCCATAAAGGACTAAATTTAGGATTGTCATGTATACAATAATATCATAGTATAAAAATTAAACCTCCAGGTTATTAGGACATAGACCTGTTCAAGAATTCAATGGCTGAATACGACTCACTTACTTGTGTGAGGTTTCTCCCTCGAACTACAGAAGTTGACCATATCAACATTGAGTCTTCTTTTGGGTAGGTTCTACTATTTAGGTATCTTCAAGCTTCATTGACTTAAGAATCATGGCTGCTAGCTCATCCAGTATGTTATAATCTATGTTTATAATCATAATATATATGGTAGGGTACAAATGGTGGATAGTTATAAATTATTATGACTAAACATTCTGAAACAATTAGTTTTTATTATTTGACTTTGATTTATTCTGTCATAAAATATGAATAATAATATCAGGAGTCATTTACTATGGTAATTGATATCCTGAAAACTCATCTGATGCAGCAAGAAAAAGGTTTGAAACTGAACTGAATGAGCAAGTGTGTGAGCTTGTGAGTGTTTCTGTCTAAAGTGTGCTTTTGTCTTAAGTGTGGGATTTAGGATTGAGGGGATTTGGAAAGTTTTGAAGAGAGAGTATTGTATTATTGTATTCTACACGCCTTAACTGGTGTTCTCCTCAAGGAGAGATGTTCCCCTTTCTCTGCCACTCATTGCCTCCCACCCAGTCAAGCCAGTATCGCTCTGCTCTACACTGATGAGGAGCAAAACCCCGAAATGGCTGTATGTAGATGAGTGATATTGGCTTGGCTAATATTCCTTTTTGCTTCTCAAAGATTCAGTGAATCAGAAGTAAATTGAGGACTATTTATATCCAATAGAGGGCGCAGTGAGCTTCCCAGCTTCTTTCATAATGCCTTGTGATGTATTGCATATGGGCAGAGAAGAGGCAGATGAGGTGTAACACAAATAGGTGTAAGATTGTGCACATGGGAAGGAAAAATCCATTCCATGATTACTTGTTAAATGGAAAAATACAAATCACTGGTCAGACCACACATGGAATATTGTGGACAGTTTTGGGCATCAGTGCACAAGAAAGACATTGTAGAGCTTGAAAAGGTTCAAAGGCAGCAACAAAAATAACAAAGGGACTGGGAGGACTGCAATGCACAGAAAGATGAGCAAGATTTGGGTTATATAGTTTAGAGAAAAGACGGCTTCGGGGGGACATAATAAATATGTATACATATATTAAAGGTCAATATAAATATCTCTCTCAAGATTTATTTATACCCAGGACTGTGTCAAACAAGGGCATCCTCTACGTCCCTTAGGAAAGAAAGTTTCTACATAAACATGGAAAGGGATTCTTTACTGTAAGAGCAGTGAGACTGTGGAACTCTCTGCCAGAAGAACTTGTTACTAACAGAGTTCAAACAGGGTTTGGATGCATTTCTAGATGTAATAGTATAACAAGTTATAGTGAGCAGGATTCTGGAGAAGGGTCTTGATAAATTTCTAGATTTTTATAATAGAACAATCAAGTGACCAAAATTCTGGAGAAGGGTCTAAAACATTTCTAGATGTAATAAAAACAAGTTAAGTGACCAGTTTTGGGAAGGGTCTGGTAAATTTCTAGATGTAATAATAAAAAATTATATGACCAAGATTCTGGAGAAGGGCCCTGGATCATTTCTAATGAATAATATAAAAAAGTTATAGTGCCAGGATTCGGGAGAAAGGGCGGGATCATTTTAATGTAATAATATAGTTTCATAGTTTCATAGTTTGAAGGCTAAAAAAAGACAAGTCCCATCTATTAGCCGTTGTGCTAAGGTGTTGACCCAGGGGAAAGGAAAAAACCCCCCAATGAGGTAGAAGCCAATTGTCCCATTTTGGGGAAAAAATTTTCCTTCCTGACCCCAAATCTGGCAATCAAAAAATCCCGGGATCAATGCCCCCTTCCCCTGAATCCCTAGTCACTATAATTTTTATATTTTAGCCCAGAAATGCACCCAAACCCCTTTTTTGAACTGGGTTTTGGAAATTCACCATGACCAACCCCTCTGGCAGAGAATTCCAAGTTCACTGCTCTTACAGTAAAAAAACCCTTTCTATGTTTATGTAAAACTTCGTTCCTAAAGACAAAAGGGACCCCCCCTTTTTTCTAGATACAGCCCTGTGTATAAATAAATCTTGGAGAGATCTCAAATATTGACCTTTGATGTATTTAAACATATTTTTTATGCCCCCCCGAAGCCTTCTTTTCTCTAAACAAAATAACCCTAATCTTCCCAATCTTTCTGGTACTGTAGCCCCCCCCCAGCCCCTTTTATTATTTTTTTGCCCGCCTTTGTACCTGTTAAGCTCTACAATGTCTTTCCCTGGCACTGGTGCCCAAAAACTGACAAAAATTTTCCTGTGGGGTCAAACCCATGACTTGTATGGGGAGAATAATGTTCTATCATGTGCATTATCCCCTTTAATCACCCCATATCCTATTTGCTTTGGGCTGCTGCTGCCTGACACTGGCTGCTACAATTAAGTTACTGTCCACCGGATTCCAATCCTTCTCCGCCCATTTTTTCCCAGTTTTTTTCCCATTTAACATGAAAATCATGTAATGGATTTCTTTTCCCCTGTGCATAACTTGCTTTTATCAGTGTTAAAACCCTCACTGCCTTTCCCCTGCCCAGGCCTCCAACTTTCCAACCCCTTTTGTAATAACATATTACCTCTATTGTGTTGATTACTTTACAGAGCTTATTCGTCTGCAAAAGATCGTATTCTACTGTGTTTTCCCCTGGTAAGATCATTAATGAAAATGTTAAAGAGGATGGGGCCCCAATACTGCCCCTTGTGGTACCCCCTAGTAACAGCGACCGTCTGATATTACCTTTAAAATTACACCCTTTGTTTTCTATCATTGGCCCATTACTTACCCATTTGCACACATTTTCCCCCATCCAAGCATTCTCATTTTTTTAAAACCCCTTTATTGGCCCCGTACAAATGCTTTAAAAAAATCTAGATATTGACACCCAGTCCCTCACCCCGTCCATTGCATGACTTCCTCATAGAAGCTGATGAATTATCTGACAGGACCGACCCTTTCATGAACCCTGCTGGAACGGCGTTTAAAAATTTATTTTCAGTGAATACCCGGGAAGCATCTCTGGAAAACCTTTCAAACTTTTTACCCACAACAGAGGTTAAGCTTACTGGCCTATATTTCCGGATCACTTTTGCCCCCTTTTTAAATATTGGCACACATTTGCTATGCCCCAAACCCCTTTGGGACATACCCCTTTATTAGACAGTCCTGAATATTAAGAAAGGGGCCAAATTTTGAAAACACTTAACCTCTTGGACCGGGGGTGTAGCCATCGGGACCTGGGGATTTGTTTTTTTAAAATCTTCCTAAGACGGAGCTGCACTTTTCCCTGGGTTAGAAAAAACTTTTTAATTGGAGTTTACCACTCTCTCTGTTCAACAGGAAGGTCATCCTCCTCGGTAAATACAGGGGAAAAAAAAGTGTTTAATACTTTTTGCTTTTTTCTCATCGCCCTCTACTGTTCTCCCTCAGTTTTTTTAAAAGGGGCCCCACTTTTCCCGTTTTAATTTTTTTACTATTATATATTTTAAAAAAATATTTTGGGGGTTTTAGTTTTATTTTCTATAGCAAATGTTTTTCCGTCTCCAGCTTTGCTTCCTTTATCTTTATTTTACACACTTTATTTTTTTCCCTATAGCTTTTTATGCCTTTTTCACTGCCCTCCTGTTTAATGGGTGAAACCTTTCTTTTATTTTTTATTGCCTCTTTACACCCCTTTTGATCCACATTGGGTTTTTTCCTGTTTCTAATTTTTTTATTACCATAGGTATGTCCCTCTCACAGTGGTGGGCCTAGGATTTTTTAAAAATTTCCCCATTTATTATTAGTTCTGCCATATTTAAACACATTTCCAGAAAATAGGGTTTGGGGGCCCCCCTAAGCAGAATAAAATTAGCCTTCCTAAAATTCAGTTTTTTTGGGGCCCCTTGACAAAAAACCTATTGAAGGATAAACGGAAATTTTTTATATTAGGTCCTACCCCCCGGGGCCCCCCCAAACCTGAACCTTTGTTACTCTGTCAGGTCTATTAGTTAATATTAGGTTAAAAGGGGCCTTTCCTCTAGCGGTTCCTGCCCCTTTTTGGGCAATTTAATTATCATTAGTTATTGACAAAAACTTTTTTCCTTATGAGGCTACAATTTTCAGATTCCCAATTGATTTCTGGATAGTTAAAGTCCCCATAATAATAACCCCATCTGTTACCCCCTCATCTATTTTCCTGAGGGGTACATCTTCCATGGGGTTTTGTTATATTTGGGGGGCCCATGCAGACCCCTATTAGTTTAAATTTTTATTTTTACCCCCCTTTTATTTACCCATAATGATTCCACATGTTATTACCTGTACCATATCTTCCGCAGTGTTGGGTTCAGACAGGATTTTTCAAAAAGACAGACACCCCCCCCTTTCCGGGCTTTACGACCTTTCTAAATAAATGTAACCCTGTAAGTTACCCCCAGTCGTAGCTTCGCCAGCCATGCTCAGTTATCCCACTATTCATATTTTTCTTCACTATTAATACTTCTAGTTCATTAAATTTGTTGGTCAGATCCTGGCATGGTCACATGCAATTTTTAGATTTTTCAGTTTTTATTTCCTTTCTCCCTAATTTTTATCTATTCTACACCCCCTCCCTCCACCCACCCCCTGTTTTATTCCCAATTTTCCCGCCTCTATCTTTACTATTTGCTGCTATATGTGTTTACCCTCCCCCCCAGTCCCTGTTAAATATTCCTCCAACTTCCCGGGCCCTTTTTGTCCCCCAATACAGCTGCACCCCCCCCTTTTTGGTCAGCCCATCCCCAGCATAGGTCTTTGCCAAAACAGAAGTCAGCCCAGTTCTCCAAAAAACCCAAACCCTCTTCCTACCCAATTTTTGAGCCCCTTATTCACTTCTCTAATCTCCCCTGCCCTCTGGTGTGGCTGGGAACAGGGAATATTTTTTGAAAAAAATTACTTGGGGGTCCTTGCCCGAGCTTTTGGCCTAAGTCCCTGAAATCGTTTTTTTAAGGGCACCCCCCCTACCCCTAACTTTGCATTGGGGCCAATGTGGACCCTGAAGCTGGTTCTCACCACCCCCCCCAGCAACTGTCAACCCCATCCGCGATATGTCGAACCCGGGGCCCCCGGTAAAAAACACACGTTCGACGATCCCCGGGCTTTGTGGGAGATTGCCCTGTCTGGCCCCCAATAATTGAGTCCCCCAATACTAACCCTGTCTAGCCTGACCCGCACCCTATTCCCCATCTTACTGACAGACAGGGTATGTCTTGCTGCAGCAATGCTATTTCTAACCGACATCCCCCCCCTCCGCCCAACTTTGCAAATTTGTTGGGGTGTCCTTTAGGACTCCTCCCCCACACTCTTCCCCCTACCCTTCTTTTTAGTTACCCATCTAGCTGCCTTATTTCCCACCTCCATGCACCCCCCTCCCCAATATCACACCTGCGAGTATTTCTCATTGG
Source organism: Phyllomedusa bahiana (assembly GCA_025379985.1). Taxonomy (NCBI): domain Eukaryota; kingdom Metazoa; phylum Chordata; class Amphibia; order Anura; family Hylidae; genus Phyllomedusa; species Phyllomedusa bahiana. The sequence goes on from JAODAL010023659.1 coordinate 36,836, forward strand.
GGGAGCCGGCTCGCTTCCAAGTTGGCAATGGATCTCAGTGTCGCCACTTTCTCATTTTGATCCAGGGTCCGGGCTTCTAAAAGTGCAGTGGCCACACTGCACAGCAGTAGCTCCCCGAACTGTTGCTCAAGGTGGCATACATTGCACAGGTTTGCACTGGACAGCATTTTCAACATGGAAATCAGGGGATGTTACCAAAAAGATTATGACTAAATTATAAAATAATATACAATACGTCCCCCCTAAACTCTCCAAATCTAAAATTCTCAATTCAATCTCCACACTTAAAAGAAAAAACACACTTTTAAGAAAACATCGCAAGACTCGTTTACTCCTCAAAATGTTTAGCTTTAAACCTTTCCCACATGCTGTTTGGGTGTATGCAAACTTCCTTCAGAAGCAAAGGCCTCAGCGGCCCCACCATTTCAATTTTTTGCTCTCGATTAGGTAACCACACCCCCCGACCGTCACCCGACCAGTCACGTGACTCAACAAGGGTCAGCAAATGGTTGTTTTTAATAAGATACTAACTACTCTTTAACACTATAAAACCCAAAATGTTCTATACACAAAACAAGTGTGCTACAGTATAAACATATGTCTGCAATGATTTTAAATGTCTGCAATAATAAATAAACACAGGGATTTGCTGGAGGATTAACAAGCACTTCTCCCTCTCAATCTCAAGTCTCCACACTTAAAAGAAAAACACACTTTAAAGAAAAAACCGCAAACTCGTTCCTCGCTCAAAATGTTTAGCTTTAAAACCTTTTCCCCCACTGCTGTTTTTCTGTACTGCAAACTCCCTTTTAAAGCAAAAGGCCTCGCAGCCCCACCAGTTTCAATTTATGCTTCTGATTAGGTGACCACACCCCTGACCAGTCACCTGACCAGTCACGTGACTCAACAAGGCCTCAGCAACTGTGTATGTTTCTAACTATAGACTACTAACTACTCTTTAACACTATAATACTATAAATGTAATCTATACACAAAACAAGTGTAGCTACAGTATAAACTATATGTCTGCTATAGATTTTAAATGTACTGCAATAATAAATAAACACAAGTATTTGCTGGAGGATTAACAAGGACTTCTCCCTCTCAATCTCAAGTCTCCACACTTAAAAGAAAAAACACACTTTAAAGAAAACACTCGCAAGACTCGTTCACTCGCTCAAAATGTTCAGCTTTAAACCTTTCCCACACTGCTGTTTGGCTGTACTGCAAACTCTCCTTCAGAAGCAAAAGGCTTCTGGAGAAGGGTCTGGATACATTTCTAGATGTAATATTATAACAAGTTATAGTGACCGGGATTCTGGAGTAGGGTCTGAATACATTTCGAGATGTAATAATCTTACAAGTTATAGTGACCAGGATTCTGGAGACGCGTCTGGCTTCATGTCTCGATGTAATAATATACCAATGTATAGGGAGCAGGATTCTGGAGAAGGGTCTGGATACATTTCTAGATGTAATAATATAACAAGTTATAGTGACCAAGGTTCTAGGAAGGGTCTGGATAAATTTCTATGACTATAACAAGTTATGGAAAAGGGTCCTTAATCCAGGGAAGGAACAATTGGCTTCTACCTCATGGGGGTTTTTGCCTTCCTTTGGGTCAACACTATAGGATAATAGGCTGAACTGGATGAATGTCTGTCTTTTTTTTGGGGGCTGTACAAACTATGTAACTATTTTTCTTCCTGATAAAGTGTCAACTTTATATATTATATTATAACATTTATTTGACTGCTTTATTGATAAGTAATGTTTTTTTCCCTCTCTATTCAGCTGTAACTCACCAATGGGACGAAAGGGTGGAGTTCAGAGAGTTGGAGTAGATCGTAAGGGTTGCATGGCTAGAGGAGTTATACAACATGAGCTGAACCATGCCCTGGGGTTCTATCATGAACATATGAGAAGTGATCGGGATGAATATGTTAAGATCATGTACCAGTATATTCCTTCAGGTAACTTTAAAAAAAAAAAGAAAATTTGGTGACACTGTATATGACTATATGAGGCCACTCTGTGTTTATGATGTCTATTGCAGCCTGCCCAGGGTTTTTTATATGTTTTTATAATTTATTAAAATTGTATATTTAGAATTTAGATTCCTTAACAACATTTATGAATTGATAAAGGTGGTCACAGCTCTACACTTGATGTTGTCATTACCATAACCAGTCTAATAGCGTTATCTCATTCTCAGAATATGTTTCACAGTTTACCACACAACAGACTAATAACCTTGGACTAGAATATGATTATGATTCAACGATGCATTATGACAAGTAAGTTAATGGTTTATTGAGAGAAGTAACAATATGTGGTTACCATAAAGACCAAAACTATTCTAAAAATCTATATTATACTGTTCCGTGAGATATCATTCTGTCAAAATCTTGTTTGTCTTCTTTAACAGGTATGCATTTAGTAACACTTCTGGGCAACCCACCATTGTGCCCATACCGGACCCAAACATCCCGATTGGACAAAGATATGGATTAAGTGTTCTAGATGTCTCTAAAATCAACAAATTGTATGGATGTGGTAAGGAAATACAGGTCTACATTCCTCATTGACTGTTATCAGATATATATCACGCATTTACTGTAGAACTACAATGGATCAACGATAATATTTTTATATATAAAAACAGTCATTGGTTTAATTTATTTTTCCTATTAGATGTCTGCAGTAATTTACTTAATGTAAACAATGGAACTGTGAGCTCCGCCAATTACCCATCAGCCTACCCACATAATTCCAACTGTGTTTGGCTGATAAGGACACAATCAGATCAGGTAAAGTCATGAAGAAGCAAAACTAGTAACATTGAACCAAAGTTATTTCTTTATTGATTTGGAACTATATTATTCTAATTGTTTGTTCAAGGAGGATGTATAAAAAAATATAATAAAGGGTAGAAAGAGAAAGACTACTGTTTTGGATTCTCATAAAATAGAATGCCCAAACAGAAATTAATCTCAATGAGATAATGCTATAAAATATTTTAATATCGATGCATTAATGTGATAATATGCAATGCCACCAAAGAATGGAGATAACAAAACCATATCAAGTAATATCAGTTTTACAACCCGACCACAAATTGAGGTAGAAGTAGTACTTAGTATGCTCACATACTTGCATCACAGAAAGTGTTATGTACAATAACAAGGGAGTCTCCAACAGATGTCACCATGCTACAAATATATACCGTAGTTGCAATACTATGGTATATGTGGTCATATAATAGCAAATAATAATATCTAATTATGTCTATAGGTCTTGGAAACATGTGGATCAGAAGATGAAAGAGTAATATTATATATCATGATTTAGGGCGACATGTATGAACGGGGCTGGACCAGATATCTGGCATCTTTTCAGCCCAACATCAGGTGCAGCCCCGTTCATACATTTTTAAATCCCCGTGGGAGGCAGGGCGAACTAGAACTGCAGCAAAGCTTCATATTTGTAGATTCGCTACGGCATTTCTGGGCGCATTACAGCTGGAACAGGTAGAGCACTTTCAATGTGGTATACATGAGCCAGAAATGTCGCCCTAGTGCTAGAATGCACCTGATTTATGACCTGCTGTAGAATGGGTTCATAAATCAGGCGCATTCTACACTAATGTTAGGTGCATGAAATTTGGCATTTTAACGACAATTTTCATACATATCACACTTAGGGGGACATTTAAGAAAACTGTCTAGGTCTAAGACTTTTCATGTTGCCAATAGCAACCAGTCAGAGTGCCCCTTTCATTTTTTTAGAGCACTTTATGAAATGAAAGGGGAGCTCTGATTGGTTGCTATGGGCAACAAGAAAAGTCTTAGATCAAGACAGTTTTCATACATGTGGCCCTTCATTTTTAGAATTTTTGGAAAAGTTACAATGATGTTGGATCTTCTATGAATATCACTGTCTACAAATGTTGACCTTATTCTGGATATGTGAGTGCTGCTTTGTCTGAACTCCCATCCATTTTGTTATAGCAGCTCTAGTTTAATCGGATGTTGATAACATGATTCTACATTGTTCTTGTGATTAATTTGTGTATAAATATATAGTGTAGATGAATAGCATTGAATTCGCTCATGCACATTCAGGTTTTTTTGCATGGGTTCTTGACAGATTTTAAAATATATGTCTTTTCTGTTTCACATGATTTTCCAACATTTCATTAGTACAATATTGAATGACCACTACTTTCAGCAGCAGATACTTGGTAAGGTGGCAATGGCAAAACTCCAAAACTATAGCTGATAGGGGAAAATAGGTGTCATTTTCAAAAATGGTTCCAGCTTTTAAGGCACCAAAATGAGTGTTCCCCAGTGTAATCAATCTAAAATTAGATATACCATAACATATACCAAATATACCATATTTCAGATACATAAAGATACTAGTGCTTCTCAAAAAGTTAGAATATCACTGCAAAGATAATTGATATCAATAATTTGTCAAATAGAGAAACCCATATATTGTATAGACTCATTACAGTATGAATTACAAGGTGTAATAAAATACATTTGTGAGCCCTATAACATAAAAAGATAGTTCTGGAGAACCCCTTCAATTTTTTAGATGCACTAGTAAAATACATTGCGTGATATGAGGTAGGCGTAGGCAAGTGGGAGATGAAGGAAAGTAGCAATAAAAACAAAAAAACAAGGAAGGTACAAAAGAAACTTAATAACAAAGCAGTAATACAGAGATAATAACCACTAGGCCTTAAGTTGAGCTTGTTCAAAAGTCTTAAAAGGACAAGGACAGTCTTAGGGTATGTTCACATGGTGTAATTGAGTCGTGCATTTCTTCTGCATATTTTAGCATTATACGCGACGAAATGCTCGCTGCAATTACGGTAATTCATAGCTCTCATAGAGAACTATGAATTACATGTCATCATCCCGGGCTTACCATATGATCATATTGTACGCCCGGGGAGAGAAGTAACATGTCAATTGTTCATGGCGCTTACGCACCGCTGACTATGCTTGTGAAGGGGGCCCCCCCCCCCCCCACCCGTGCTTTGGAAGTACACGCTGATCAGCAGGTACTTCCAAAACACCCGGTGTATTGCAGCGCATACAGTATGCGCCCCAATAAGCCGTATGCGCCCCAATAAGCCATGTGAGCATACCCTTAAAAGACTCCATCACAGTGACAAACAAAAAAGGGAAAAAAGAGCACAGGATGCATGTTGTAGGCTGGGCCCCAGGAACCTCAGTCCGATACTGAGTTCAAAGGAGCATTTATTGTTTCATTTGTAAATATTGTTATTCCAGATTCATCCTTTATCGTTATTCATATCTATAATTGTATCAACCACTATATCAACCACTACCATGGTATAATCCAATGTACTTTATATGTTCCAAAAAAACATGAAAGAAACAGCTCACTAGAACTTGATTGAATTTGTTGTTCAGCTGGTGATCGTATGGAGGAACATAGTGCTAGACACCGTGGTCACAGTGGATTACAAAATATATTCTCTGTTTCAATTCAGCAAATGTAATTTCTTAAAACTTGTCATTTATTTTTCATATTGAAAAGCATCACTGCACAATATTGGGGTCCTAGAGTCACTGCTTCAGAAGTTAAATTCTAAACGTGTCAGATGTAGGAGCTAATGAATTGCACTGATGATTTTTAATATAAAGAAATAATGAACAAGTTTGAACAGATTAATTTTGCTGAATTAAAACACTGGTGGCCTTATGTATGAAAACTGTCTAGCAGTAAGACTGTCTTTGTTGTCCATAGCAACCAATCAGAGTTCATAGCAACCAATCAGAGCCCATAGTGACCAATCAGAGCTCATAGCAACCAATCAGAGCCATTAGCAACCAATTAGAGCCCATAGGGACCAATCAGAGCTCATAGCAACCAATCAGAGCCAATAGAAACAAATCAGAGCCCATAGCAACCAATCACAGTTCAGTTCTTATTTCTCCACAGCAGTATATGACATGAAAACTGAGCTCTGATTGGTTCCTATGGGCTCTGATTGGCTGTTTTGGGCTCTGATTGGTTCTCATGGGATCTAATTGGTTGCTATGGGCTCTGATTGGTTGATATGGGCTCTGATTGGTTGCTATGAGATCTGATTGGTTGATATGGGCTCTGATTGGTTGCCATGAGCAACAAAGACAGTCTTGCTGCTAGACAGTTTTCATACATGAGTGCCTGGGTGTATGGTGTAATCCATTGCAACCATTTTAGATTATACTTCCATTTTTAAATGTTTATGGTCAATATTTATTCATTCAACATTTCTTTTGTGCATTGCTCACATTATTCAACAGATGTCAACAGGTGATTGCAGCCTATCTACATGCAGTGGCTTGATTACTAAACCCCATTGAAGGTTCATTCAACTGACTTGACATCTAATTTTTTTATCATTATTCATAGGTTTCCCTGAACTTTGTTGCCTTTGATGTCCAGTCATCTCCTGATTGTGTGTCTGACTATGTAAGGATTTATGATGGACCCTCTAAAAACTATCCACTGTTGATGGATAAAACATGTGGGGCTAAAGAGATCCCATTGATAATTGCAACTACTAGACAATTACTGGTTGAGTTTTCCAGTGACAGCAGTGTTGCTGGTGTTGGCTTCAGAGCTTCATACAGCACAGGTACAGTATATTTTTGTTTGTTTTTTTGAGAAATTGTATTGATGATTTATTCTAAGTGGCTCAAGCAGGTTCGACATTAGCAATCATTCATTTATACAATTTAATTCAGTTATTTAGTGTTTATATTTAACCACTTATACCTAAGGTAAAATGTCCATGTATTTGTAATGAAAATATGGTATACTCAAGTATTAGTTGCGGCTTAGTCCTTTCGGGGAGAGTTCCTCGAAATGTTGCACGGTGTGCATTCTGGTCCGCCCGGCATCTGGCGTCTCTTGCTTCCCCCACAGTTGACTAAAACTGAAAGGGCTATGTTGAGCCGCAACTAATGCTTGAGTATACCATATTTTCATTACAAATACATGGACATTTTAGCTTATTTATAGGTGTTTAAATATATACACTAAATAACTGAATTATATGGTATAAATGAATGATTGCTGATATCGAACCTGCTTGAGCATTAGCTAGGGATAGGAGGCATCCCTCATCTGATCGCCTTGGTGCTCAAGTTGAAAGATTTAAAAAAGTGGTGGTTCTATATACAAGATTATTCTCAGTGGCTATCAAACCACTGACACTTTCACAATCAAGAGACAAACCTTTCCTGGAGCTTAACAGCTTTTGGCAATTTCTGCTAGATACAATGGTATATCTGCACAATTCCAACAAGTGTAACCTCATAACCTCTAACCTCATAGTTTGCGTCATTGAAAAACTTGTTTAATGGTATATCTCAAACTAGAAAATGAAAGTTTACTTTTGAGTTGGATACCTTACTTTTGAGTTTTAAAAGAGAAATAGAAATGAATTTTTTTTTATTTATTTTACCTTTTTACTAAAATACAAATCTGTAAAAATAAATCCATCAACTAAAATACGTAGTAAAGATCTTGTGCATGTACACTGTATTAAACTTTATCCACTACATTAAAATGTGTATCCTACAGTGAAATGTGGAGGAACATTCATTACACCACAAAGAAATATTACTTCTCCCGGTTACCCCCGTCCCTACGGCGGAAACTTGACCTGCGTATACACAATCACTGCTCCTGTTGGAAAAAAGGTGAGGTTTTCTTTTTACAAGACTCTAATTTTTCCATTGAGTTTAAATGCTATAGGCTCCCTATATAACCTCCCTATCCCTCTCATCTATCTAGTTAATTATCTATTTATGATAAAATCCGTTATAAATTCTGTAAAACCCGGAGGGAGATATGTATGAATCGAATGGGTCGAAGTTATTTCTCTCATCTTTTATTCAGTGTATAATGCGCCTGAATGTATTAAAGTGATTTTTGTGTGATTATAAATGGTGTGTAAAGTTTGAGGCGCCTCACCTGTGTATGAGGCGCATTATGAAACTTAGGTGCATTAGTAATGTGCCTAACATGTATAAAGGCTATAGATAGCCTGGAAATAAAAAATCTTTAGAATAGCACGTCAGTGAATAGAAACTATGGTACTGATCTTGCTTGGTGGACCACGGGTCCCAGCAAGACCTGTGGTGTGCGGGCTCTTGCTGTATGTAGAATAAAGGGGGAGAGCAGCAAACATACATTTTAAATTTAATGTAGTAAAAATAAAAAAAGTAAAAATCTCAACACCATCCTCCGTGGGTTATTTAATCTAAAACTAGTTTTAGATTCAATTAATTTTAAATACATTTAATAGGAGATATTCTTATATTTTTGGGATATTATATATTTTTATATTAATTTTATATGATAACATTTTTATTCCATTTAAATAATTTAATTTTATATAGTTTAATAAATATCAGAAATTACTTTTTATTATTGTACAGGTGTAAGTTGAGAAATAAGGGACATTTTTTGCCCTAATGTCTAGCTCCACTTTGACTTCTCAGGCTCAGGCAGACCACATTGAGATAGGTTTTCCTGTCCAAGCAGTAATGCGCCTAGTTTTGCCGAACTAAGTTCATATATGTGTCTCATATTACGAGTGTGGTGCGACATGCCTCTATAATGCCCCCATAACGCCCCCATCATGCCCCTTTATGTTAGGCACATTAGAAAGTGTTGAGTATTACAAACAATGCGCCTAACACATTCATTAGGTGCATTAGACATCGTAGTCGCTCACTTAGGCGCATTTTACGCCAGAAAAGGGTGAAAACCCGATCATACATGTCGCCCTTAATGTTAATAAAAGTAATGTGAAGCGAAAAGAAAAAAGTAGTGGATGATTGTCGACATGATTCTTCATAACCATACGTACAGAAATTTTTTATTTATCTGCATACCTAATAATGGTTCAATTGTTACGATGTAATCTGATATACTACATTAAATATGTGTTATATTAACATTATAATCTATGATTCTGATCTTTACAGATTTCCCTGAGCTTTAATGATTTTCAAACACAAGGTGGTCGTGACTGCCCATCTGACTATTTAGAGATCATGGATGGGTCTACCATAAGGGGACGATTCTGTGGTGATGAAAAAATCCCTGTTACCATCTCTAATACAAATTCTATGAAGTTGACATTTGGCAGTCATGAAAGCCTTAGGATGAGAGGGTTCCACGCAACTTACGCATTTAGTGAGTACTACAGCGTCATCTTTTTTTTAAGTGTTTATTAAATTTTGAAGATAAATGCAAATCTTAAATGTAAAAACCATACAAGCCAAGAAAAACACTGTCCAATACAGACCACAACACAATGAAATGTAGAACAATATTAGGCATCCAACCATATACATTTTTACCGTGTAGTATGTTGGAGTCAAATTAATATAACCATGCAGAATATTGGAAGACATGACACTATGCCAGGTAACCATATACATTAATTCTATCATTAGCATAGACAACTTAAAAAAGTATAGGTCTCCATGCTACTAGGTTTCACTTACAGTTATAGTATCAGAGTGAATCCTGTCCCTAACAAAACTAACCTTAAAGAGTGAAATAACTAAAGCGTCTCCAAAGACGCCCCTATTGCTCTCACCCACATACAATGACATACCAGATCTGGAAGATGAGGCGCTGGATGAGCTCCTCCTGGCAAGCTTCTGTCCTAAGTGCAAGAGATCAACTCATTCAAGCTAATTGGCTAAATAGGGGGTATTTGACTCCGGTTCGCCTAAGACAGATGAGATGCCTATCATCCAATCTGTGCACTAGATGTGGCAGGGCGCGTGGTACTCTGATACACATGATATGGGAATGCCCAACACTGCAACTCTTCTGGCAATCGGTTCATGCATTTTTAAATAATAAGTTGGTCTTCCAAATGTGTGTCAAGCGGGTAATAGCCTATTGGGACTTTTGGCAGACTTAGTGCCATGAAAGAATTCTCTACAGACTTCTCTTATTTTATGCATGGAAAACAATACTGCTTAACTGAAAGCCCTGAAGTTCCTGACCTTAAATCTCTGGGTTCAGCTAGTTATCGCAGATCTTCCTTATTATAAGATTTCTTATGCCTCCAGAGGCATACCAAAATGTTTCTCACATCTACAGTGACATCTTTAAATATTCTTCATATGTATAGCATATTATAAATGTTGGGTGACAGTGTAATTAAGATGCCATTTATCACAGTATTATGCAGTTAGAAGCTTGATACAGTCACATAGGATGAGGGTTAAATTTAAAATTAAAGTAGAAATAATTCAAAGGGGTTTTTTTTTATTTAAAGGAATTTGTTGGGTTAGGACTTCATCACATTTCCAGTGAGGAGGAAAGATTAAAATAATTAAGCCTCTTTAGTCTTTTGAAAAAAATGGCTCCAGGGTTTTGGGAAAGATTAATTTTATTAAGGGATATAAATGGGGTCCTACAAAAAACGATGGGATAAATTATTTTTTTGTAAGACCCCAATTTTTAAAAAATGGGTGCCCCCTCTGTCTGGAGGGAAAAAAAAGGGTTTACTCTCAAGGAAAAATAAAAAAAACTTTCTTAGTATAAGAAAATAGTTTAAACTGAGGGAAAAGCCGGGCCCCCCGGATGGTCACAGCAAAAAACAAAGGGGAAAAACTTTGGGAAAGGCAGTATAACCACTTAAATACTAAAAAAAAAGGGATACTTATATAACTGCATAAAACGTCTGGATCCCGAATGATGGGAAATTTTTTTATTTGAAAATAAAAAATTTTCCATTAAAGGCAGATTTATTCTTTACTTATGGGTTTTCCCAAAAACTGCTTTAGTTAAAAATTTTTCCCCTATCTCTCCCTTTATCCACACTTCCAACCCTTTGTCAAAATTGATGAAAAAATTTGTCTTTTTTTCCCAAACCCTATTGACTGTGTAACGTAAGGTTTTAAAAAACACAAGGAATAGAAAATTTGGGCAAATTTTTTTTTTTCTAACTTTTTTTGTCTCATTCACTACAGTTTAACTGGAGATCACAGCACCATGGAATACAATTATATTTTAAAAGCCCCCTCCAAAGGAAAATTTTAAAATTTTTTTTTCTGTATGAACATGACAATGAAATGTTCTTTAAATTGGGTTTAATTAAACAAATGGTTTTGGTTTTTTAAAAATTTTTTGAGTTAATAAATTTATTTCCAAAGGGCTTTTGAAATTCCCGTCATTTGTATTTTTTTGTTAAAACTCTTCAATTATACTTATTTCATCTACCCCAAAATTTGATAAACATTTTTTAAAACTGGCATTAAATTTTGTTGGGCTTAATTTAAAGGGGCTCAGCGTAAGATGTCCCCAAAAACTTTTAAAAAGGGATTGCCCGTATCTAAAAATAAAATTATTATGGGTCCCCCGCGGCCCCATTTTTTAAAAAATTATACTCCCAAATTCCTTCTGCGTCTCTCATGTCTTCTCTCTTCCTTCTTCTCCTATTTAATGGCAGCTGATTGGCTGCAACCGTCAAAATGTCACCATTCACAAAAATGGTTTTTTGAAGTTTAAAAGCTCTTAACAGAATGTAATAAAGAAAGTGACCCCCTACAACCAATTCAGTGACTGCAGCGGTGGCATACGGTTTGGTTTGAAAGTAAAAAGAACGCAGAGAGCTGCCCTGCGGGGTTCGGGAATTTTTGGGGAAATTGATGTAGGCTTTTTTATGGGGGCTGGAGAAGCGTAATGTAATTTATTTTCAGGGACTGGACAGCCCCTTTAAGGCTTTTAATTTCAAAGGGCCCCAAAACTTTCGTTGGGCCCCTGTATCGGGAAAAAAAAAATCTATGCCACCTTTCCCGGCATTTGATTTTTTGTAAAAGGGGTTGGACGGGAAGGACCATGGGCCTTTTTTTTTTCCTTTTTTCCCAACCCCAAAAATTGATTATCCAAAACATGATGAAATTCAACATAAATGAGATGGGGGAATTTATTCTAACGAAGTGGAATTCGTTTAGAATTTTAAGGGGGAAAATTTTGGTTCTGAACGAAGTCGAAGTTTGGGGGGACTTCGGGGTGAACAAAGTGTGCTTTTCATTAATTTTAAAAAAGGCTGCGGCAAAGGCGTTACATGGGGCAAAGAAACCCGGGAGGAAGAAGGGCATCGCCTGCATGACATGTGCAGATTTTGAACCAATCAAGGGCCGGCGGGATTTGGAAGTCACCGCAAATATAAAAAAGTCCGGGCCAGAGCGGGAGCTCATAACCCCTTCCCCCTGTAATGATCAGGGAAGGTTTTTGCCGCGGTGATTGCTACTGAAAAATGATTTTTATACAAAGGGTTTTTGGGGGGGGGGGTTAAACTTGTCTCGAGAAATGCTTTTATTAAAAAATTCTATTTCTGATTTTTTTTTGGGGATTGATCTGAAATCCCCGTGTGCGTTTCCCCTGCGCTACATATAAATTTAAATCCTATCTGTCACGGGAAACATTGAATATCCCCAAATGGGAAACTAAGCCAGTTTCCCTTTTTTATTATTTAAAAAAAACAGCGTTTTTTAAAAAACAAATTCATTCTTTTTTTGGCCCGCCCCAATTTCCTTTTTGGGGCAATTTTCAAACCAGGGGTTAAAAAAACGTTTTTATTCAGCTTTGGTGCTTCCCAAAAAACCCTAATTTTTTGCCGCCAAAATATATACCCCTTTTTCCTGGAGCCTAATTCACAACAAAGGGTTTTAAATTTCAATTTTTTTTTCCTTTTTGTGTGGGGTTAAAAATACCCCATTTAACACGCTACAAAAACTATAGTTTTGGGGGTGGCCCCCCCCCTTTTTTTGGTGCAATTTTTCATCCAGGGGTTTTAAATTTAAGGCCCTTGTTTTTTAGTTTGTGGTGGGCTTCCAAAAAAACCGCATTTTCACGCCCCAAAAAATAATTTTTTTCCCCCAGCCTTTAAAACCAAGCAAAAGGGTTTAATTTAAAAATTTTTTTCCTTGTTTGTGTGGCGGGAAAAAAACACTGCTTTTTAAAACGCTACAAAAATAGTAGTTTTTGGTGGTTTAATTTTTGGCGAATTTAAAAATCCCGGGGGGTTTAAATTTAAACGTTGTTTTTCAACTGTGGTGAAACCCCAAGAAACGTCTTTTTTAATGCCAAAAATATAAAAAATTTTTTTGTAGCCTAATTAAAAGCAAAGGGTTTTTTAAAAATTTTTTTTCTTGATGTGTGGCGTAAAAAAAACCGCATTGTAAATTGGGGACAAAAATAGTAGTTTGTTTGGGGGCTCAAATTTTTTTGGCCCCAAATTTTCTTCCAGGGGGTTAATTAAGCCCTTGTTTTTCAGCCTGTGGTGGGCTTTCCAAAAAAACCAAACCCTTTTTACCGCCAAAAATTAAAACATTTTTCCTGTAGCCTAATTCACAAGGGAAAGGTTTTTTAAATTTTATTCTTGTGGGGGTGGGTAAAAAAAACCCCTTGGGAAACGCCTTTCAAAGTAGTAGTTTGTGGGGGCCCCAATTCTTTGGGCAATTTACAACCAGGGGGTTTAAATTTTGCGTTGTTTTTCACTGTGGGGGACTCCAAGAAACCCCTCAAATTTTTTCCCCCAAAATATATACCCTTTTTCCTTAGCCTAATTCCAAAAATGGTTAAATTTTAAAAATTTTTTCCCCTTGTTGTGTGGGTAAAAAACCCGCATTGTAGCCCCGCTACAAAAACTAGTAGTTTGTGGTGGCTCATTCCCTTGGGAAATTTTTCACCATGGGGAAAATTTAAACGTTGTTTATTCAGAGGGTGGGCTCCAAAAAAACCGTATTTTCACTGCCAAAATATAAAATTTTTTTCCCCTCCTAATTTACAAGCAAAGGTTTAAATTTCAAATTTTTTTTTTTTGGGGTGGGGTAAAAAACACTTTCATTTTTAAAACAATACCAAAAATAGTATTTGTGGGTTTGGGTCAAAAATTCCCTTTGGGGAAAATTTTAAAAAAGGGGGGTTTAAATTAAAAAACGTTTTTTTTCAGTGTGGTGACTCCAAGAAACCGTCATTTTCCCCTTGCCCAAAAAAAAAATAAAAAATTTTTTCCCCGTTTGCCAAAATTCACAAGCAAAGGTTTTTTTACAAATTTTTTTTCTCTTGATGTGTGGCATAAAAATCACCGCATTTTTAAAATGCTACAAAGGGTATAGTTTTGTTGGTTGGGTCAATTGTTTTGGGGAAATTTACCCTTTTTTGGGGGTTTAAAAAGCGTTGTTTTTCCCGCTGTGGTGAATTCCCAAAAACCGTTCCCTTTTCCCCAAAATAAAATACATTTTTCCCGTACCAAATTCACAAGCAAAGGTTAATTACAATTTTTTTTTTTCTTTTTTGTGTGGCGTAAAAAAAAACCCCATTGTTTAACCGCTTTCAAAGCTAGTAGTTTGTGTGGCTCCCAATTTTTTGGGGCAATTTAAATCCCGGGGGTTTTAATTTTAAACGGGGTTTTTTTCAGCTGTGGGGGATCCCAAAAAACCGTCATTTTTTCACCGCCCAAAATATTTTTCATTTTTCCCCGGTACCTAATTCACAAGCAATGGTTTTAAAAATTTTATCTCTTTTTTGGTGGCGTAAAAAAAACCGCATTGTAGCACGCTAAAAAAGTAGTAGTTTGTGGTGGCTCAATTTTTTGGGGGCAATTTTCATCCATGGGTTTTTTAAGCGTTGTTATTCAGCTGTGGTGAAAAACCCAAAAAAACCGTCATTTTTTACTGCCCAAAAAAAATAAAATTTTTCCTGTAGCCCAATTAAAAAACAAAGGTTAATTTAAATTTTATTCTTGTTGTGTTGGGGTAAAAAAAAACCGGGATTGTAAAAACGCTAAAAAAGCTAGCAGTTTTATTTTGGCCCCAATTCTTTTTGGGGAAATTTTTCATCCAAAGGGTTTAATTAAGCGTTGTTATTCAGCTGTGTGACTCCAAGAAAACCCTCATTTTTACTCCAAAAAATTTTACATTTTTTTCCCCCTTTGCCTAAATTCCCCAAGCAAAGGTTAAAATTTTTAAATTTTAATCTCTGTTTTTGTGGCTAAAAAAAAAAACCCCCCCAAAAAAAAAAAATTTTTTTTTTAAAACCCCTAAAAAAGGGTGTAGTTTTTTGGTGGGTTTAAAATTTTTTGGCGCAATTTACATCCAAGGGTTTTAATTTAAATATTTTTCCCGCAGTTGCCCTTTAGTAAAAAAAATTTTTTTTTTCCAAACCCCCACAGAAGAAATTCTGTAGCATAATTCATTTTTCCCAAGGTTAAAATTTCCCCCTTTCTTTTAGTAAAAAAACACAAGTTTTTAAATGGCACATACAAGTCAATTTTCCTTTCCCCTTTGGGAGTGCAATTTTTTATCCCAAGGGTTTAAACCCAACTTCTTAGTGGGGTTTTTTTGGAAATCAAAACAGGGTGGGGGATTTACATATACAGATATTTTTCATCAAACATGTTTTGTACCCTTTTTTGAAAAAAACTAAAAGTCAGACAGAGAGGTGGCAGGGCTTCACCTGCAAGTGGCCAGAGGGGAAAAAATTTCCTGGAGCCCGGGGCCCCGGTCGCCCGCACAGCAAAGGGGGGCGTCGCAAACAGGGGGGTTTAAATCGGGTGAGGCCATAAAAGGGCTGTCCCTTAGCGGACCGTTTTGTGAAATAAACAACCCCCTGGTTCTTTATTGGTTGACCCAGGTCTCCACTTCCTCCCAGATGACATCTGACAACCCCAGCCAAAAATGGGTGGGAAAAGTCGAAAAAACCCTTAGTTGGCATGGCCCGGGGGGGGGGTCAGCCCACCCTTACCTGTCCCCAACCCCCTCTTTTCCCATCCGGTTCCCCCAGCCAAAAGATCTACTATTTGGGCTGGGGTCAGCGCCCCCCCTTTATAGGGAGGATGAAAAAAATTTTAGGAGGGCAGTCAGCAGCTACTTTGGGAGCGAAGAAATGGGGGGAATACCCCCTGCTTCTTGCTGTAAAAGGGGGCAAAGTTTTAGATGTTAGAGTGGCAAAGGGAGGGGGCCCGTTTTGAAGGGGGCCCGCCCTCTGATACCAAAACCGGGGGATGGGGGCGGGGGTGACGATGAAAAAAACAAATTGTGAAAGAAAGTAGCCCGACCGCAATTGGGGGCCGGGTGAAAAAGGGGGTTTATCATCGTCAGGGGAAAGGGGGGAGTCCCGCTTGCGCTCAGGGATCGGCGCAGCCCCGCAAGTGGGTTGTGTGGCCGTGAAGTCAGCAGGGGTTTGCAGAATGTGAGGTCGGGAAACCAAAACGGCCACGGGGTTAAAAAAAACCCCCTTCACAGGTCCAAAAAAGTAGCGGCCCCAAGGGGGGGGTTCAGCGAAAAGGGAAAACGGGGGCCCTTAGTTCTCATGCGGAGCGGGTTGGCCCCGGGAAAATCCCCAAAAAATCGGCGGTGTTTGGGAGTTCTTTTTAAGACACCAGAAGAGCGAATATGGGGAAAAAGTAGAAAACCCGAAAGCCCGAAAGGAAGCGTGGCCAAAGGGGGCCCAACATTTTTACCGACGGCCCTGCATCAACACAAAGCAGGTCACCATGGTGGCCTTTGGGGGGGGGAAAGTGGCTAAAAATTTTGGGGGGTCCCAAACCTGCCCCCGCAGCAAACAGAGCCCCAGTGGGCGGCGCACCATTGGGGAGCCCAATTTTAAGGAAAAAAAAACTGCAAAGGGAAACTGTTTTTTCTTTGACATCATCCCCGGTCCAATGCTCCTGCTCCTCGCTTTTCTCAGGCGCCCGCGTTTCAAACGAGGCGATTTGCAAAAGTACAACAGTTGCGTAACCCAAACCCTCCTAAGGTTAGAAGCTGAACCCTTTCTCCTTGGCCAAGTTGTTGGGGCTGCCCGTTTCCCTCCCCCTTTCCCAAATTGGGGACTCTTTCAAACCCTTCAAAAGAACTTAAAGGCTTTGGGGCCTAGCCGAGATGGAGATTTCCAAACCGTAATTTCTTTTTAAAAAAAAAGGGCCAATAACCCGAAAATTAAAAAAATTTTGGGAGAAAAAGAAGTTTTTTGGCCAGTCCTTGAGCCCCTTTTCGGTTTGTTCAAGGTTTCACCGGCAGCGCGGACGGTTCCCGGAGTGTAAAAAAAACGGGTTTGGGGAAATTAAAATGTCCCCTTTTCGGCCCACTGGGGTGAATGTGCTTCCGGCCCTTTGGCACACCAAAAAAAAACTTGGGGCCAGGAGACGGCTTTTTCCTCCAAAGTTGTCAACTGCGGGTTTCCCGCGCCAATGTCCCCCCTCCTCTCCTTCCACCACCACCCCCCAATTTAGCCCAAAAAAGGGCTGGTCCCTATACCCCAATTTTGAAGGGCACAGCGGGGGTTTCCAAGCAAGTTCTTAAAAACCTTTGGGTTTTCCCCGGCAACGAAGTCCCCTAGGGGAGGGGGAAATGCTCCGCGTCATGCAGAAAAAATCGATGTGTGGCTTTTTCCCTGGGCCCGGGGAACTGCGAATCGGGGAACCATGGTGACAAAAATGGAAAGGGAAAATTTGGTTGTCCGCCCCTGCAACCCAAAGGGGGATGGTCCCTGCGCCCTGCATGGCGCAAGGGGGTTCAATCTGGGGTTTTGGAAAGGGTTTCCCGAAGTCCTTTTTCCCCATCTTAAGAAGATTCTAAAAAAGGCCAGGAAAAATGTACATGCACTTTATCCATTCCTACAAAAGCCAGGAACACCCTCCCCCGATTTTCAGCCCGCCCGAACGGGGCCCCCCCCCAACACACTCCCGAAAATGCATGTTTTCCCCCCGTTGGAATTTTTCCCGCCTGGGAAAATGTTGGGGACCCGGGAAGAAAGAGAAAGGCCATTAAAAGAATTTTGATGATCCAAGGGGAGACAGGGGTTTTCTCCCCTGTGTAACTTTGATGTGAGCCTTTTCAGCTCATGGTGACAAAAAGCCAAATTTGTTTAGGGCCCTTCCCAGGAAAGGGCCCCATTATTTGTCCCAAAAAAGGGCCCGGGGCTAACGGGATGAATAAACCCTCATTCCACTTTCTGTCCTGGAAACCCGATGCTGAAAAAATCTTCGGGCAGGGGGCTTGAAAGTTTTGGGGAAATACATTTTCCGGGCCACATGAGTCCCGCTGGGGGGTGAAAATTGGGGGGAAGGAGGGGGGGGAGGACATTGGAAACAGAAGAAATTTTCTGGTTTAAATGAGTGGATTTTTTTACCCAGGTAAAAAGAAAGGAAGGAGCAAAAGGGGCAGCTGGAGGAGGTAAAATGGGGGGAAGATGGAAGGGAAAAACCGAAAGGGAGATGACCCGCAAGCACCGGGGGCAGTTAACCCGTTGGGGGAAAGGAGGAAAGGGACCCCCCGGAGTCACTTGTGCAGATGGCCCGCAGGGAAAGCTGATTTGCCCGGTTTTGTGACAAGCCCAAATTTTCAGGGATTCCCCCGGGAGAGGGGTTGGTTCTGGTTCCACCTATTGGACCCTCGAATTTTCCGGTCCCAAAATGGGAGCCCTTTTTCCCAAACTATTGAAGGGGGAGGACAAACTAAATATTTTGGGGAAAACCTCCGTAGTCCCGTTCCCGCTTGTTTGTGCCGGGTTTGGCCCTCCCCTGAAGGTTGGTTACCGGGGGGGGTTTTTAAGCGCTAAACTACTTTTCATGCCGCGGGTGCCCGGGGGAAAAGGGGGGGGGGTTCCCCGGGCAAATACCAGCCCCCCTTTACACAACCCAATTTGGAGGAAATGATGAGCAGCTTCCTTAAACCTGCCTAAAAGAGGAGGGGAGGGTCGCCCGGGAGCGCAGCAAAAGGGCCTGGGGCAGAAATGAAACCCGTAGTGTGGAAAAAGAGTGGGTTTCAGGGGCGGGGGGGCCTTGTTAACCCCCAAAGGGAAAAACCCCCTTGTCCCCGGGAAATGTGGAACGACTGAAACCCTTTTTCAAGATGAATCAGGCAGGATCGGCCAAAGATTTTAACCAAAACCAAAGCCTTAGGCGTCGACTAAATCAGCCAAAGCGCCTCACCCAAACCCGTTGGGGAAATGAGTCGGAGGGTTTAAACTACCTGCCTCAGCCACTAAATTTGAAAGCCGCCCACCCCCCCTGATGCCACAATCTGCTGCCCAGTTTTTTCCCCCATCTGCCACCAAACCCTCTTTACAGGGGGCTGGGATTGGGGCCAACCCCCCTCCCCCCACTCTGCATTGGGGCCCCTGTCTGACCTCATGCGCTGCTGTTGGGTGGGGCCGGTTTTACCCCACAATGGGTCATTGTCCCACTTTGGCCACCTTTTTGTTTTGCCACCCCCGGGAAAAGTGATTGTGCCACTGCCTGAACCCTCATGTTTTGTGGGGGCGCTGCCCCTGACCTCCCCACTGTGTAATTTTTGCCAATCTTGGCCTAATCCGGTTTTTCCCCCCTCCAAAAAAAAAAAAGTTTTTTATTTTGCCAATGTCCAATCTCATTGCTGCGTGGCTTTCCTTTCCCTGGAAAATCCACACTTGTCATTGTTTCCACGGTTTGACCTCAAAGCGCTGCTGGGGGGGCTGCCCCTGACTCCAAACTGTGTCATTTTTCCCACCTGTGGCCCCACTCCTGTTTTTGCCCCCTCCGAATTTTGATTGTGAAATGCCCTTTAACCTAAAGCTGTTTCTGTGGCTGATGCCGTTTACGTTACAATGTGGCATTGTGCCCCCTCGGGGGCCTACTCCTGGGTTTTTTTCCCCCTCCCGAATTGATTGTTCCAAATGTTTTGACCCCATGCGTGCTGTGGTGGGTGCCCCCTGACCCCACAAAATTGTTTCATTGTGCCACTGTTGACCTCCAAAGCTGCTTTTTTCCCCCCCCCCCGGCTTTGCCGTGACCCAAATCAAAAAGTGTCATTGTCCCACTCTTTTGGGGTACTCCTGTTTTTTTCCAACCTCCAGAATGTCATTGTGCCCTGAAGACCTCATGCTGCTGCGTGGGGTGCTGCCCGTGACCCCAAAAGGGGGTCTTTTTTCCAAAAATGTGGGGCCTTTTTCCGGGTTTTTTCCCCCTCCAAAAATTTTGTTGGGGCCACGGGCCGACCCCAAAAGCTGCTGCTGTTTGGGTTCTGCCGTGACCTCCCACCCCCTTATCATTGTGCCCCCTGGCTGACCTCATGCTGCCCGTGTGGCGCTTTCCGTGACCTCCACAATTTGTCATTGTCCCACTCTGTTTCCTATCCGTTTTTTCCACCCACCCGAAGTCATTTTTTCCCCTTGGTGCCTCATGCTGCTGCTGGGGGCTGCTCCCCCGACCTCCACACCCCGTGCATTGTTTCCCCCTCTGTTCCTACTCCCGGTTTTTTTCCAAACCCCCAGAATGCCCTTGTCCCCTGTCCCGGGCCCAATTTCTGCTGCGTGGCTGCTGCCCTGACCCACAAAAATGCATTTTTGCCACTGTCTGACCTCATGTGGCGTTGGGCTTTCCGTGACCTCACACCCGTGTTTTATTTGGGCCCCCTCTGTGGCCTACTCCCTTTTTTTTCCACCTCCAAAAAATGTCATTTTTTGCCAAAAGGGCTGACCTCATGTGCTGCTGGGCTTTCTGCCGTGACCCAAAACAATGTGGTTTATTTTGCCACTGTCTGACCTCATGCCGCTTTCTGGGGCGCTGCCCGGGGGCCTACACACTTGGTCTTTTTCCAATTGCCTGACCTCTTGTTTCGCGTGTTCTGCTTTCTGTGAAATTTACACTCTGTCATTGTGCCAATGTCTGACCTCCCTGTGCTGCTGTGGGTGATTTTCCAAGGTTTACCTACACACTCTTTCATTGTGCCACTGTCGGGCTGCATGCTTTGGGTTCCCTGACCTCCCCCAATTTTGTAAATTTTTTTTCCATTGGGGGGCCTATTCCTGTTTTTTAAACCCCCAAAAATGTCATTTGGGCCCCCTTTCTGACCTCATGCTGCTGTGGCTGCCGCTGTTTTCCTCCCCGCTCTGTCACTAATGTTGCCCCCCCTTTACTCCCCAAACCTTTTTTTTCCCCCGCTTTTTCTGGCATTGACTTTTCAGGCAACATTCCCGTTTTTTAAATTTTTTGGTCAGTTTTTTCCCTCTTAAGTCCCCGGGGGAATTTTATAGTGAAGCGAAATTTAAGAGCGGGGGGAAAATCATGTGCCGTGTCATACCCAAAACACCAAAATTGTATGAAACCCAAAAAAAAAGCTCCATCTGCATATTTAAGCATGGTACAAAAAAGTTCCTTTCAGCACCTTTCCAAAAATTGTGCAGCCCCGGGAAAAACTGTTTTTTAACATGATTTCCCCCAAATAAATTTGGAACGAAGGTTTTTTTTGGGCCCAGAAAATTTTAGCAAAATGAAAGAAAACGGGAATTTTGGGGGAAAATTTGCCCCCTCTCTTAAACAGAACCTTATGAAAAAACTTAATTCTTTGAAAAAAGGGGCAGGTACACAAAAAGACATGTATGAATAAACATCATTAATAATGAAAAAAGAACGTTATAATTTGGTTTTTATCTACCAAAATTTGGAATAAAAAGGGGGGGTAAGGGAAAAGGGGAAAAAGAGGAAAGAAGAAGGAAAGGGAAGGAGGGAAATTAGGGGAATGAAAAGAAAAGGGAAAAAGAAAAGGGAAATAAATTTGGAAAATTATTATATTAAAGGCCTTTTGATATTAACATAGTAGATAATAACACAATAAATGTTCTGATCCAAAGTGACCACTCTTATACAGAAACAATTTAATTATCAAAACAAAAAAACAAAAAAGCTTAAAATAACATTTTTTGGGAAATTAAAAAAATTCAGGAAGGAGGTTACCCAAGGGGAAAGGACAATTTCAATTTACCTGGATTTTGCTTATTGTTGAAAATGTGGCAGAGGAACAAAATATAATCTACTGACTCCAGTCTGGTTTGCTAGTATTTATCTGCCAAAGCAGTTGTATTTGTTCTTAATTTCTCCTTCGGTTGAATATAGCGGACCTCTTTAAACTAAACCATTGGGCAGAGTAGGGACCTCCTTAACTTAGGAATGATCATTTTAGCTGCAATCAACAAGAAAGAGATAAAATGGTATTTCAAAGGATGGGATAGTAAAGGAATCATGAAAAAAAGGAATGTAGCTTGGGTCATTGTAAAAGGGGGGGGGTAATGCCCCCTTGGGCCAAAGTGAATACATCAAAAACAATGAGCCCAAAAGAAAAATTTCAAAATGAGGACAATCCCACCACATGTGAGTCACTTTGCCTTCCTCCATTTCACACCTCCAACAGCAATCAGGAGGTAAATGAAGTAAAGATGGGACCCAGCATCAAAAAGGGAAATAATTTGGGCCCGTCATTTACCAAAAACTAATGCCAATTTGGGGTTCTTAAACCCTTTTAAAAACAGTTTTTGGGAAAGGAGTGTTCCTTATCACAAAAGTGAGTAGACCCCTTACATTTTTGTAAATATTTTGTTTTGTCTTTTCATGGGTTAAGTTGGGTTTAGTTATTTAGTGTAACAAAATTTACACTGTTAAAAAGCTGTACCTGACTATTTTTCGGTTTTATCAAAGTTTTATATTTTTAGTGGGTTTTCCCCCTGAAAAATATCATAAAATATTTACAAAAACGGGGAGGGATTTTTACTCACTTTTTTGAGATTTCTGTAATTTTTTGGGAGAAATGTGGTTTTTCAAAATGAAAAGGCCAAAAAAACCCGGAAAAAAAAAATTCCAAAAAAAGTTTTTTGTTGGCCCAAAAAGGTTTACCATAAACCTATGTCTTAAAAACAGTAGTTTTTTTTTTCAAAGTTTTTTTTTTTTCATATACTTTTAAAATTTTGTATATTTTATTAAAAAAAATTTTTTTTTTTCTGCATATTGTCCTTTGGTGCTTCGTTTTATACACATAAACTTTTTCATTTCATTATTTTTATTGCAATAGATTTCATTTTCCTATAGGTCACTACTACTGTCAATGCCTTACTTTATTTTTTATTTATTTTTTATGCTTCTCTTTATTTCATAAACCTAAATAGAGGACTAAATGGTCATAAAACTTAGCTTTTAATATTAGTAATAGTAAAAAAACCACTATATAACACAGCGCTATCGAATCTACATCAAACGTATAACAAAAAACAGCATGTGGGAGGGTCCATAAATTAATTACTCTAGTTGGCCCTAAAAGAGTGAGCTAGTAACCTCACACCAAAAATACAGGAAAAGTCGCCCTGATAAGGGCGATCCTGTCAGGAACCTAACCCTATAGAAGACTTACCCTAGGTAGACCCTCAAGGTCCAATCCCAACATGTTTCGATCCTCCTATCTGTTTACATGGATCACATGAGGGGAAGATTTGGAAAAATTAGGACCAAGAAGAGAAAAAAAAAATAACTAGGGGGATAACCAAATAGATATCAGGGATACCATATATAGATACTCACATATGTCCAGGGTGCATATGCAGCATAAGTAAGTTAAACATACGTAACATACCTGGACACTGAAATGGCAGCTCTGTATCTGAGAAAAGATAGGACTAAGTGTAAGACAGGTATATCCATATGAAAAAAAGATGCGAGGAAGACAAATAGAAAACAATAAACTTACCAGACAAATGTCATTATTGAGTTCAGACGTCCCTCACCCTGTAAGAGTGAACCAGCATCGGCTGGTGATGTGAGACACCAGAAAAGCGCTGTGAGCGGCGAGATAAAGGGCGCGTAAGGGCGCCTCAATGACGTCATGGACTGCGCATCCGTGAGTCAAGCTAGAGACCAGATGCGTCTCTAGCAATGGCGCATGCGCAGAAGCCGCTCCTATCCATTACATTGTAGAACATGGCAAGCAGAGGCGCAGTAAGATACAGGACTGCGTCCTTGGTTAGTAATGAGCGGTGTTTAAAGCAGGAAGCTGCGCAACAATGCAGTGTGGATAAAACAAGGCGCACAAGGAAAGGACAATTGGAAAATATTGAACAATAGATGTTATTAACAAAAAGCTACTGAAATCTAGATGTTCATTAAGAACTTTTGGGGTCACAGTATTGAGTGTAAATATCAAGTAGCATTCTCTATGTACTAAAAGTTGGTCAAGGTTGCCAACTCTGACAGTAGGGACGATGAAATAAATGCCGCACCAACGTAGGCACTTAACATCACCGTCATGATGGGAATGCACATGCCGTGCAATAGGGGTATCTCTTTTGTGGCAAACATCGCCCAAATGTTCCCCAATCCTCCGGCGCAGTTGTCTAGATGTTTTACCAATGTATAAGATGCCTCAGTCACAACGTATCATGTAAATTACATGTGTCGTTTTGCAATTGATAAAATGTTTAATATCAAAATTCGGAAGTTTCACTGTAAAAAAAGTCCTAATTGTGCAAAAAGGGACAAAAAAAAACCAGTCACTACAACGAAAAGCGCCGTTTGGTTTGTGTAGCCAAGTTTCTTTTTTAGGGGTCACGTAATGACTTGGGACTAAAAGGTCACGGAGATTTTTACCACGTCTGAAGGTCACTGAGGGGTACTCACCCACGCAGTTACTGAAAATCGGGGGTCCTTTTTTAATATGTGCCAAGGCATTCAAAGCCTTGATAAAGGGACCCGCACTGTCAAATTACCCAAATTTGACGTATGATGGGTTATTGGTTGCACAGAAAAGGATTTAGGTTTTTAAGTAATTCTGCTCGATTCCTAGAGAGGGCATCTCGATAAGATTGTCTCAGAATGAAATCAGGGTATACCTTGTCCAAGAATCTCTATCTGAGAAGCCTAGCCTCTTTTTTAAAACTCCACGCTGTGAGCAATTAAGTCTGAGGCGTAGATATTGTCCTCGAGGTATTCCCTTCTTGAGGGGTAGAGGGTGAAATCTCCCAAAGTAAAAGATTTAATGTTTTTCGATAAACTTTTATAAATCCCCCGTAGGATCCTTTACGATCCTTACATCAAGAAAAGATATAGTGTCCCGTTCAAATTTAAAGTTTTAAAAAGCAGATTGAATTGTTTTATATTTTGGGGGTTTTAACATCTGAAAAAAATCATCCGGGGGCCGTTCCCCTATGAGAAAATATCACAATAAACGAAGCCAGAGCGCAATCTTGTCGGTGAAAGGTGGAGGATTATCACCGAAAACGGTGGAGGCCTCCCACCAGCCCAGGTATAGATTGGCATAGGCTGGGGCACAAGCACTGCCTATGGCAGTGCCTCGCTACTGGTGGAAGACCCCCCCATCAAAAAGAAAGTAATTATATTGTCAAGATGAATTCCAGGAGTTCTCCTACAAAGGCATTGTGTGCCCTAAATTGTAGTCCTCTAGTAACAAGAAATGTGGGGCCGCCTCTGGCCTAAAGAATGTGGAATTTAGGTGTATAATAGGTTGACGATTATTATCGACAAAGTTTAAAACGGCA